>CAUYON010120140.1:0-26181 GCA_963573935.1 Arctocebus calabarensis
TGGTACATATTCGAAGGGTCAGGAGAAAACTTCTAAACAAGGATCAAAAATGTTTTCATATAGTAAACGAGAAAATATCATGAATGGTATGTCAATCAGGTTGATAAAATATCTCAGATTGCATGTGAAGCCCCCACACTATACCCCATGGTTGAACTAATGTACACAGCTATGATTCAATTAAAAAAAAAAAAAAGAAATTCTTGCTCCTACTCCACTTAGAACTAAGACTGAGAGAGGCTCAAGGCTCTTATCCTACTCCCCTCATTCTGCAGAGTGGGTTTTATTTTATCACTAGGAATCTAGTCTTTGAGGGCCCCAGGGCCTTTATGCAGGGTCTCCAACCTCACCCATCCTACTTTAACTGGAGCTGGTTTTGACTGAGATGACGTTTGTAGATTTTCCGTGAGTCTCAAGGTCCAGATTGATGGTCCCCAACCCCCAGGCTACACCACAGCATCACCACCTGAGCTCCTACCCCATCTCCCCTCCCCCAGTCCTCGTTGCCCCCACTCCCCACCCGTCCCCATTCATGGAAAAACTGTCCTCCATGAAACTGGTCTCTAAGCCAAAAATGTTGGGGACTTCTGAACTAGATCATCAGGGATGTATAGGGACCCCCAGGCCTACATCAGATTTAGCACAAAGTTAGCTTTCCTAAATCATGTGTCTTGTCATTTCTGGCCCCCAAAACTTCAGCCACTTGCCTGCCAGTTTATTCATGCATTCATGCATTCTTATTTAATCAGCATTTTTAGGTATTCTATACAATGCAGTATCTAGTCTGTCATAATACTAGAAACAAATAGTACCGTTAGCCTTTTCAGCTGAGATAATTAACACAAGTACAAATAAATAAAACATACTTTTAAAACATATTCACATTAATAAATTTATAAATATACATAAAGGAGGATGCTTTAACTATATCTGATATTTAATTCATAAAAATACGGTGTCTTGCAATGTGGCTCTGGCCCTCCTCCCAGAAAAAGTAGGCTCTATGTCCCCTCACCCTGAAGCTGGGCGTGTCCTTGGGATCACCTCAGTTAATTCAGTAA
Source organism: Arctocebus calabarensis (assembly GCA_963573935.1). NCBI lineage: Eukaryota > Metazoa > Chordata > Mammalia > Primates > Lorisidae > Arctocebus > Arctocebus calabarensis. The sequence goes on from CAUYON010120140.1 coordinate 1,062, forward strand.
GTGGAGTTGATGCTATGTGACTTCCAAGGCTAGATCAGAAAATGCCATACACTCCTGCTTTGCTATCTGGGGACACTTGCCCTTGACACTGAGCTGCCATATTGTGAGGACGCCCAAACCAGCCCATGGGGAGAGCTGAGTTCTCAGCTGACAACCAGCATCAGCCACCAGACAAATGGATAAAGATTCCTCTAGATGATTCCAACTCTCAATCATCAAGTTATCTCCCACCTTTGAGTATTCTCAGCTGAGGCCCCAGACATCATGGAGCTGAGGTGAGGCATCTCCACTGTACTCAATCTGAACTCATGATCCACAGTTTGTAAGCAAACAGAATAAAATTGCTCTTTTGTGCTAGTAGGTTTTGAGTGGTTTGTTACATAACAATAATAACTAAGGGGGGAAATGTTTGTATGTGTGTGTAGATTCAATGAAAGGCATAGAATATTGGATTAGACCTACTCAACAGTTTCATGACTCTAAATAAATTATTTGTTTTACACCTCTGTTTTACACCTGATTGAAAACAATTGTGTCTATGGTATTAACAATTGTAGTGATGGTGGCTCACGTTTATAATTCTAGCACTCTCAGAAGCTAAGGCAGGTGGATTGCCTAAGCTCAAGAGTTTGAGGCTTGGCGCCTGTGGCTCAACAGGCTTAGGCGCCAGCCACATACACTTGAGCTGGCCGGTTCAAATCCAGCCCGGCCCGCCAGATAACAATGATGGCTGCAACCAAAAAATGGGCGGGCGTTGTGGCGGGCGCCTGTAGTCCCAGCTACTTGGGAGGCGGAGGCAAGAGAGTCGCTTGAGCCCAGGAATTGGAGGTTGCTGTGAGCTGTGATGCCACAGTGCTCTACCCAGTGACAGCTTGAGGCTCTGTCTCAAAAAAAAGAAGAGTTTGAGACCAGCCTGAATTCAAGACCAGCCTGTGCAAGAGTGAGATCCTATCTCTACCAAAAATGGAAAAATTAGCCAAGTGTTGTGGTTGGCGCTTGTAGTCCCAGCTACTCAGGAGGCAAGAGAATCTCTTGAGCCCAAGAGTTTGAGGTTGCTGTGAGCTATGACACCACAACACTCTACCCAGGGTGACAGAGAAAGACTTTGTCTCCAAAAATAAAAAAGAAGGTACTGGCTGTACCTACCTCTGAGTGCTGTTAAATTAGCTATGAAAAATAATTTTGTAACTGTAAACCATTATGGAGATGTAAAATATTATTATTCTAATTTCTGCAATGCTATTAGAATACTTTTATTGAATCTGAACCATAATCTGTCTGCAACTTCCCCTGATAACAGCCTCTAAAAACACAGAAACAAGCCCAATTCCTCTTCCACATGACAGTTCTTTAAGTATTGTAAAATAGTCCCAGAGCCATCCCTAAGGCTTTGTTCCAGGTTCAAGGTGCTTAGTATTCTTTGTTTCTCCACCCATACGTCACATGTCATTTAGTCCCATGTGTTTCATTGGGGCCTTTCTGGGCTTCTGTGAAGGTTTGGCTTCTCCAGGTCTTTAGATTGCAAAGATAGAGGCTCAAAAGTGCTGCCGCCCCCAGACAAATCTGTATCTCATGAGGGAAACAGACTCCATCTGTAGCCTGCACAAAATGCCAGGTCACTGTCCCACTCTCACCCCGTACCCCCATCTCTAAACAGCCTTGGCTCCCTGTTGCTCCTTCCTGCTGTAGACCAGTTTCCTTCCTTTTAACATTTAGGAACTTACTAGGCATGTGTGAATTCTTGGTAAATATTACATGGGCCTTGAACAACACAAAAAAACAAAAGGATGGGGAAACATTTACACCCCCAACTTCAGCATCATGGAGATCTCATTTTAGCCTGTGTAAAGCGTGTAAATTAGAATGAAAGAAGAATCATGTATACAGGGTGGCTCTAAAGTTCATGTGCAATTTAAAATAGTGTGTTTTGCACACGAACTTTATGGCCACCCTGTATATTGAGTTTAGATAACTTCTTTCCTCTAAAATGCTCAGGGCACTCTACTAGGAAATTGCATTTAATTAACATAAACAGGGCTCAGCTTTTCAGGGCTTTGCAAGTGTCATTTCACCCACTTGGGTTCAGCTCCCCCTCCCTTGAAATGCAACCATCTTTTGTCTGTTGTACCCCCATGGTGGCCTCTGGCACAGAGCTTGAATGGAGAGCACTAAGCTGGTGCAGATTCACAGGTGGTAGAGCCAAAGGAAACGGCAGAGACAATCCACTCCATTCCCTTTGTTTTAACAATGAGAATTCTGTGACCTTGAGAAACAACTTCCTCAAAGTCACAGCTCCTTAGGAAGAGCACTAGACAACTTTTTGTTATTCCCTTTCATGTGGAAAGCAGAAAAATGGTATGAGGCTGCTTAGCACTCCCAAGAGAGATGGATCTTGAAGGAACAGGACATTTCTGCACAGCTATCTCAACTTTTGCTATAAAAACCTGCAAGTTTCCCAGAGAAGAGCAACCATAATGGTCAGGTAAAACAAGGACCAGCTGAAGACAGGATCAAATAGCTCAGTCGGCTGGGTTAGTGCCATCGGTAACAATTTAAACGGGTGGGACAAGACAATGGCTTAGTGTTTTACAGTTGCTAAGTATTGAGGAGGAAAAATAAATTGAGGAGCACAGGGAAAGATAATTGGGCAGTAGGGATGAACAAACTGAAATGGAGAAAGACAAATTAAGGTTGAGTGTTATGAGAATACTGCCCAGCACAGACTCCCACAGGGCACCCTGGATACTTTACTGTAGATAATAATCTTTATTTAGGCAGTAAAAAGAGCCTGCATGCTTCTTTTCCTTCTTCAGCTTTGTGATTATTTATAAAATATACATATATATACACAGAGAGAGAGAGAGACAAAGATAATGTTCAAACACTCCTACAGTCATAAAAATCCCTCCCTGAAAGCCTGTTCTTTCCTTTTTAATTAATACCCAAAGCAATTAAATCATGGTGTGCTTCCATTACCTGCCAAGTTTCATTATTTTTAAAATACAAAAACACGGTGTCAGATTCTATTATTTTGTACATATACGGCCTTTCAAAGGTTGTTTCCTTGGCTTCCCCATATATGAACTTTTAGCCAGGAAAATTTTTTTAAATGTCATACTTTGGGATGAATTGCTTTTGCTTCATTAGGTTCTTCTTTAAGGAATGCCAGCCTGTCTACCCTTTACCTGAGGGCTTCTCCAGAGAGACGGTCACCTTCCCACTGCAACACACGCACAAGCCAGTCATGATAATGGCTCCAGTTGCCCTCCACTAGGCTTGCCTTCTTTTTGGCGTTTAGGAACTTGATAGGCATGTGTGAATTCTTGATAAATATTATATTTGTTCTGTAAGGTGAAATAGCAACCCAAATCATGGGATGAGGAGAGTGTATTGTTGACTTTGCGTAGACTTCAGTCATCAGCAGCAGAATCCCCCAAACTAGTAACAAACAGAGCTAAGCAGACCTCGGAGGTGATTTCAAATGCTGGACCAGGAGAGACCTCAGCTACCCAACACATTCCCCACCTATGTGAATTTTCAAATGATATGATCTATATTTAAAAAAGAAAATATCTGGAGTTCAATGATTAACAGCCATCGAGAAGAGCCCATGGCTTCCCTAGATAAGAAGTAACCTACATCACCTCCTTTAAGTAGAAAGATCTACTTTGACAATGTGACATTTACCATTAATACTTGGATAAGCACCTTCATTATATGAGGACACAGGGCCAGAGGCTTTGGGAGACACACAAAAGTATAAGCCAATCCTCACCTTGAGGATCTTACCATTTATTAGAGATATAGGAGAAAATATACGTGAAAAGAGAAACACCAATGGCAGTGCATGAGAAATGCATTACTGTCAAGTGAGGGACGGGATCAGCAGCAAACTCTAGAATACACAAACGAAATAGTGAGGAAGCCCAAACATTCTAGTGACCCAAGAAAATGCCCACAAGCCAAAGGGACAAAAAGCAACTGAGAGTTTATCCTGGTGTCAGGAAATACAGTTTCTCAGTTGGTATACGCTCTGTCTCCCATTACTGACAACAGACTACCCTCACTTCACCTACATCCCAGAACATAATTACCTCCCAGAGACAGAGTGGAGGTTGTCCAATCAGATAAGCCAACTGCCTCGGGAACTGTAAGCACATAGAGGGGCCAGGGCACCTGGGGCTATTCTTTCCCTGTAGGGAGGATGGTAGGACAGTGTTTCACATGTTTGCCAAAAGCACAAAAGGTGCTTCCTCTTCTTCCCTGTGTCAAAGGATGGCTAAGGACCTACTGGGGGTGGGGGAGCCTGGAAATTGCCCGCTTTGCTATTTTGCTACAGGGCTTTGCTGCTTCCTATTACCTCTCAGAGGGCATTGAGGTGTCATGGAATTTATTACAGAGAACAGAATCTTCGAATCAAATAATTTTAGTGCCTTCCAGATGTTGAAATCCTTCCACAACATTTTCTCTAAATGGCCATCAAACCTGCCCAGGGATGGAGACCTAAGTACCCCAACAGAGAAGTTATTTCTGATGGTTGAGAAGTTCTCCCTTACTCGCATTTCCCTGATACTTATTTGAGTTGCTCCTAATCATAACTCTTGAATCCTCTTGGATACTGTCTAATATTTAAGACAGGTCTCAAGGCCGTTACAGTCATCCCTTCTACAAGAGTAACAGGCAGATTTGCTACAACCATTCCAGACATCACTCGGTTTCAAAGCGTTCATTTTCCCATTTTCTCTGAACGATTTAAGATATCAATTGCTTTATATCTCTCTTAAAACCTGATCTCTAAAGATGAATAAGACACTCTAGACATAATCTGGCCAATGCAAAGTAAAGCAGAAACTCTTCACCCTGGATACTTAGATACTATACTATAATTAATCAACTAAGTCTATGTTTTGGCCACATGGCATGGCATGTGCTTACTGTAGACTAAAATCTTTTAGGTGTAAGTACTTCTCACTTGCCCAGAAATAATTGATTTTCATTTATTATACCTCCCTCACACAGCTGGTCATTGTCCCAGAAACTATTTAAGAAAGTGGCATCTTCTATGCTCTTGCCATCCTTTGTGCTTGAGCTCCAATTATAGATTCAAATGACTGTTTCAACAACCTAGGGAAAGAAACACTCTTCCTGACCAAGAAGTCTCCATGGATTAGATGTCTAGGATATCAAAATGGGATTCTGTGATATGAGAATAAAGGCTGCGGCAGCCTCAAAGGACCCCAGCACTGTTTCTAATTCCACCTGCATCCTCCCTTCTCCTTTCCCTAACCCAATCAGAAAGCCCCAAAGAGAGGCCCTGAGGGGCAAATGAACCTCTCTGCTAGCCAAAGGAGAAGAGGGGCGACCTGCATTTAGACAGCCCTTTATGTCACACCTGTGTGACCACGAGGCATGGACCATGTCCTGTTAAGCATCATAAGATGATGACTAAATGAGAGAACTGAAACTATGTATCTCCGTCAGTGTCAAGAATTGTCTGGGAGAGAAAAGCTGTTCCCTTTACTAATTTAACACCTTCACTCAGTGGTTATGATCCTGAAATTTTATTACATGTTTTTGTGGTGAGGATCAACTTTACAGCTTGTTAGAAAAATAAAATGTAAGTATAAAGCTGATTTAGAAATCTTATTACTGTCAAAAATAAATTTAAAAATAAGCTCATATGGAATTGGAGGAAGGGAACAGAAAACATAGGGCAAATCTTCCGTCACTTTGCTGCAGGAGAGCCGCCTACAGCTCTCTGCAATCATTGCATCAAAGCTACATGCCTCATTCTGGTATTAAAGGTGTTTATAACTGGTGGAGGGGCCTCTCCTTTAGTCCCATCATATCTCCATCAGTTCACTTCCTCCCTGGTTGCAACAGCCATCATATTGCCCAAAAGGCTTCTCTAGCCCAAAAGATCTTGCACCTCTTTCTCAGCAGGCTCCACTCAGATTATCTTTCTTTTTTCCTTTTTTTTTTTAAGACATTAATGCATTTATGAGATTAACTTTCAAGATAACATTCAGAAAATCTCCTCTGAAAAGTCTTTCTGGCTAACACCATCCCATACTGACTATCCTTTTTGTTTCTCTAAAGCATATGGACAATCTTTTTTTTGTTTTGTTTTTAAGACAGAGTCTAACTCTATCACCCCATCATCATCATGGCTCACTGCAACCTTAAAATCCTTGGCTCAAGCAATTCTCTTTCCTCAGCCTTCCTATTAGCGGGACTACAGGAATGCACCACCAGCTGACTTTTTTATTTTTTGTAGAAAGGGGGTTCACACTCTTGCTCAGGCTGGTCAGACAGACAAATAACCTTGAAAAAGAAGAACAAAGTTGGAAGACTCCAATTTAAAAACTTACCACAAAGCTACAATATGTATGGTAGTAGCATAAGGAAAGACATACAGATTACTGGAATAGAATTGAGACTCCAGATATAAACCCCTACATTTATTTATGGGTCAATTAATTTTTGACAAGGATGCCAGAACAATTCAACTAGGAAAGAATTGTCTTTTCAAAAAGACATATAACTTACTTGCTTTCCAAAAGAAAACCAATCACTCATTAAAGGAATGCTATCTACAAGGTGGTCATAAAATTCGTGTGCAATTTTACATTGCACACTATTTTAAATTGCACACAAACTTTGTGGCCACTGTGTGTGTGTATAACATTCAGCAAAGTAAATTCACCTTACAATAAAAATAATTTTTATATATGCAAAAAGGCAGAAGATTGTGACTCAAAACCTTAAGGAAAATCAGTCAGTGGACACAAAGGTAGAAATGACAAATTCAATGAGGAATTTTCAGAAAAAATACAAGACAACAGATTATAAATGTTACAACAATGTATAAGTATTTAAAAGAAAATAAGAACACATGAGGAGAGGTGGAAAATACAAACAAAACTAACACAAATCAAACATTATTTGAAATGAAAAGTTCATTTGATAGGATTAAGAGCACATTAAACACTGGAGAAGAAGAAAAAAAAAATCAGTGGACTTGAAGACACAATAGTAGAAATTATCCTAATGAAGTTCAGAAAGAAATCTCTAAATAGACAAAAACGAAACACCAGCACTTCAGAAACCAGTGAGACAATATCAAGTTGGTTAACATATGTTTATTTCTGTCCCCAGAAAAGGGGCAGGAGCGACAAAAATAAATTTGAAGGCATAATGAATGAAATTTTCCAAACTCTATAAAAGTTAGAAATATACAGATCAAGGACACTGAACAAACAGTCCCAACACACCGTCTAAGCAATATAAACACACAACAACCTTACTAGGCAGGATACTTCAGAATCAAATTTTTGAAAGCCAGTGATAAGGAGAATATCTTTAAAAAGAATAAGAGGCTCGGTGCCTGTATCACATTGGTTACGACGCCAGACACATGCACTGATGCTGGTGGGTTCAAACCCAGCCCGGGCCATCTAAACAACAATGACAATTGCAACAACAACAACAAAAAAATGGTCGGGCATTGTGGTGGGTATCAGAGTCCCAGCTACTTGGGAGGCTGAGGCAAAATAATTGCTTTAGCCCAAGAGTTTGAGGTTACTGTGAGCTGTGATTCCACAGCACTCTACTGAGGGCAACATACTGACACTCTGTCTCCAAAAAATAATAATAATAATAAGTAAGAGAAAGGAAGAAAAAAAAACACTACATAGAGCAACAAAGGTAAGATCATATAAACTTTTAACCAGAAACAATGCAAGACAAAGGAAATGGAATGGCATCTTTTGGAGGCTCCACATGTTTTTTCATTTTTTTAATTAAAATAAAAATACATATTTGTGATGTATAGCATAATAGTTTCATATATGTATATATTATAGTATCACTAAATCAAGGTAATTAACACATCCATTACCTCTCATATTTATCATTTTTTTGTGGTGAGAACATTTAAAATCTAGCCTCTAAGCATTTTTCAATACATTGCTATTAACTATCATCACCATATTATACAAAAGTTTTTTGAAATTATTTTTCCTGACAGTTCGTATCCTCTGATTCATTCAGAGTTCTTGTCAGAAATAATACAAGTCGGAGGACAATTAAATGACATCGTTAAAGTCCTGAAAGGAGAATTAGCTTGTCAATCTAGAATTCTAAATCCAGTGAAAATATCAAAATGAAATAAAAAATAAAGTCCAAAAAACATTTTCAAAGGTTGAGAAAATTTGTTGCTCGAAGACCATCATTACAAGAAATGTAAACTTATTCAGGAAGAAGGAAATAATGCCAGATGGAAACTTGGAACTACTCAAAGGATGAAGAAAGTTAAAAATGGTAAACAAGAGGATAAATGTAAAAATAATTTCTCTTACATTTTAACTTTTCAAAAGATAGCTATTTTAGAAAAAAACCGACAACAACATATCATAAGGTTCAGGACATATATAAAAGCAAAATGTATGATAACAATAACACAAAGGACAAGAGAGGAAAACACAGAAGTTATATTATTCTGAAGTCTTTATATTACATAGGAAGTGGTATGATAGTATTCAAAGGTAGATTGTGTTAAGTTAAAGAGGCCTACTATAAACCCTAGAACAAATATCTCTCTCTCTTACACACACACACACACACACACACACACACACACACACACGGAGTACAGCTATCAAGCCAATGTAGGAAGAAAATGAAATACTACAAAATGCTCAGTCAAAACAAGATAGAAAAAGAGGATAATATGAACACAAATCTAAAGGGAAAACAAATATATAGTAGATTTAAACCTAACTATATCAAAAATATATTAAATGGAAATGATCTCAACAGTCCAATTAAAAGGCAGAGATTGTCAGTCAAATAAACCAGAACCCCAAAGCATATTCTGTCTATAAGAAATATATGTTAAATATAAAGCCAAAGATAAGTTAAAATGAAGAAGATATAAAAGGTGTATGATGCAAACACTAATCAAAAGAAACCTGGAGTATCTATATTAATAGCAGAATAGTGAATATAAGCAAGGATAAAGAGGCACAATTTATAATAATGAAAGGGTCATTTCCCCAGAAAGATATAATAATCCTCAAAGTATACTTTAAAATACAGGAAGCAAGCCAAGCATATTGGCTCATGCCTGCAATCCTAGCACTTTGGGAGGCTGAGGCAGGAGGATTGCTTAAGGTCAGGAGTTTGAGGCCAGCCTGAACAAAAGCAAAAACCCCATCTCTATAAAAAATAGAAAAAATAGAAAAACTAGCTGGCTCCAAACCTGTGGCTCAAGTGGCTAAGGCGCCAGCCACATACACCCAAGCTGGCAGGTTCTAATTTAGCCCAGGCCTGCCAAACCACAATGACGGCTACAACCAAAAAATAGCCAGGCATTGTGGCAGGTGCCTGTAGTCCTAGCTACTTGGGAGGAAGAGGTAGGAGACTCACTTGAGCCCAGGAGTTAGAGGGTGCTGTGAGCTGTGATGCCACGGCACTCTACCCAGGGTGACAGCTTGAGGTTCTGTCTCAAAAAAAAACTAGCCAAGAATTATGGTGCACTGCTCTAGTCCTAGCTACCTAGAAGATTGAGGCAGGAGGATCACATGAGCCCAGGAGTTTGAGATTGCATTGAGCTATGATGAGACCACTGTACTCCAGACTGAGTGACAGAGTGAGACTCTGTCAAAAAAAAAAAAAAAAATATATATATATATATATTTAGGAACCAAAAGCATATAGAAATAACAGGAGAAATAGATAAGTCCATAATCAGAGTTAGAGATTTCAACATTCAGATCTCAGCAATTAACACATCAAGTAGACTGAAAATTCAACCAAAGTACAAAAGACTCAGGCGTCGCCCATTGCTCAGTGGGTAGGGCACCGCCACATGCACTGAGGCTAGCGGGTTTGAACCAGGCCCAGGCCAGCTAAAACAATAGCAACTGCAACAAGAGAAATAGCTGGGCATGTGGCAGGCACCTATAGTCCCTGCTACTTGAGAGGATGAGGCAAGAGAATTACTTGCGCCCAAGAGTTTGAGGTTACTGTGAGCTGTGATATATAGCACTCTACCCAGAATGACAGCTTGAGACACTGTCTCAAAGGAAAAAAAAAAAGACTTGAACAACACTATTTATTAATCATCTTGAATTAATTGATATTTATAGAATTCTACCCCATTCATCAGCATGTACTTAGAGAACTTACAGTGTACTTTGACCATAACAGAACAAATTTAGAAATCAACAACATAAAGTTACCTGGTAAATCTCAAAATGTGTTAAAATTAAAATGCTTCTAAATAATTTATAGGTAAAATAAAAATCATAAGAAAACCTTTTAAATATCATGAACTAAATAACAAGGAAAACACACATTTTAAAATATGTACCATGAGCTACTTGGGAGGCTGAGGCAGGAGACTCACCTGAGCCCAGGAGTTGAAGGTTGTTGTGAGCTGTGTGATGCCCCGGCACTCTATCAAGGGTGATAAAGGGAGACTTTGTGTCTACAAAAAAAAAAATGTACCATGCAACTCAAGTAGTTCTTACTGGGAAATCCATAGCTTTAAACACTGACATTAGAGGAAAATAAAAGTTCAAAATAAATTATCTAAGCTTCTACCTTATGAAGGCTAGAAAAAAGAAAGAATTAAACCCAAGTTAAATAGGAAAAATGAAATAATAAGAAGAAAAGCAGAAATCAATAATCAATAATAATCGATCTAATAATAAAATAGAGAAAAATCAATAAAAAGTTGATTGTTTAAAAAAGATAATTAGCAATAGCTTAAAAAACATAAAATAGGAAGATTTAAATAAAATATCCACAAAACCTCTACACTGCAAAATACAAAATATTACTCTTTAAATTAAAGTAGACCTAAGTAATTGAAGAGATATACCATGTTTATGGATTGGAAGACTCAATATGATTACAATACCTTTTCTTTCCAGATTAACCTGTAGATTCAATAGAATTCCAATGAAAATGTCAACAGGCTTCCTTGTAGCACTTGACAAGTTGCTGCAAAAATTTATATGGAATTTCAAAGAACTTAGACCATTCAAAACAATCTTAAAAAAGAAAAATAAAGTTGGAAAACTTATTTGTACACTATCAAGTGTGATAGTGTTACAATAAACAAATTAGAATGTATGGAGATGAGAATCCACATACACACCAAGGGAACTGAACTGATAAACTAGAAACAGATAAGCATGTATACTGTCAACTGTCACTTTGGACAAAATTGACAAGGGAATCTAATCGGTCAAAGACTGTCATTTCAACAAATACTGCAGAAATAGCTAAGTACCTACATAGAAAGAAATGAAGCTCAATTCTTTCCTCACCTCATACAAGAAAACGTAATTAATATAGATCGTAGACTTTAATGAAAAACTAAAACTAAAAAAAAGAAGAAGAAAATCTTTGTGACCTTGGGGCAAGTAGAGATTTTTTTAAAAGAACATAGAAAGCATGAATCATCAAATAAAAAAATTGGTCTTCATCAAAAGTAAAACCTGCTACCGCTTAAAAGACACCATTATAAAAACGAAAAGGCAAGACACACATGCAAAATTCACAGTACATAGGCATGATTCAAAACTGATAATCCAGAACATTTAAAGCATGTCTTCAGCCCAATAATAAGACAATCAACTTTAAAAATGGCAATATATGATAGTTACCAGAGGCCAAGAAGGATAGAAGGGTAGACGGCAAGGAGGAGGTGTTCATTAATTGCTACAAAAATACAATTAGCCAGAGGAACTAAGATCTAATGTTCAGTAGCACAATAGGGCAACTACAGTTAACAACAGTTCATAGCATACAAAATGACCATAGGGATGGGATTGAAATGTTTCTTAAAAGAAGAAATGATAAATGCTGGAGGCGATAGATACCCCAGTTACCTAGATTTGGTCATTATACATTCTTCATTCATTTAAAAATATCACATGTACCCGGCAAACATGTATGCCTATTATGTATCCATAACAATTAAAAATAAATTTTTATTTCATTTATTTTGTAGAGACAAGTTCTCACTATTGCCCAGGCTGGTATCAAACTCCTGGCCTCAAAAGATAATCTAATCTCAGCCTCCCAAAGTGTTGGGATTGAGCCAACACACACCTGGCCCACTTTTATTGTTTAGATTGCTCTTTGTTTTACATGAGCTCCTCTGTTCTCCCAAGGAAAGCTGTCCCCCTTTGATATGAAGTCAGACAATTAAGTATACAAAGTTATTCTAGAAAAAGTGCTACACACCTCAATGCTGAATGTCATTGCAGTCACCTTCAAAGTACTTCCCTTGAGAAACTACTCCTAGTCCACCCTTCAAAGCAATTTTGGAACTTTTTTTTCTAGAATGGCCATCAGAGCTGTCATCATATGAGGTTTGACAATTTAGTTAGGGAACTCATCCTAGAAAAAGTATTCGGTGTAAGTATGTAGTGTTTCTGCTCAAAGACACCTTATTTAGGATATAGTGTTGATTCTTTGAACACCCCACTAACAGCACTCTAACTCATGCCTGAACAAAGCTCACTTCACACTAGTGTGCCTCCATAAGGCACCTCAGAGCCTCCTCGCGCTTAGTAGCACCAGACATGACATCAGCCCTGGGCTAGGGGGTTATTCCAAAAAGTACCAACGAAAAGTACAAAAATGAAAAAAAAAAGGGGGGGGGACACTAAAAATACCTCAAAAAAGACATTCATTGTCTTGGAGGACTTCAACTGGGAATTGAACTGGTCACATTTTTCTCCATTCTGTGCACGTCTGCGGATGACCCAAAAAGCACAAGGAGTATTGATTTGGGGGTTACAAATAAATTTTAGCAGGTATGCCAATTGAGAAGTATAGAATCTGTGAATAAGGAGGATCATTTGTGCTTGACAGCATCTCGTACAGAGCAGTCAGTAAATATTTCTTCAGATAATTGGAAGGAGAAATAAAAGAAGGCACTAACTTGTGGCTGCACTTAAATCTCTATCTGAAAATTCACATTCAGGCTGGGAGATAAGCTCTCCAGATGTAAGTTTTTTATATGCAGAGACAAATTGGAGGCCATTTCTTGGAAGAATCTGAGGAGAAAAATCTCATATAACCATCTGCTGCTTGAAGCAGCCATTGAAGAAAAGGGGTTTCTTATTTTTTATGAGCAACCTGAAAGTTTCTTACTTCTGATTAGAGAGAGGGAATAAAAGAAAAATACACTGACATGTTTCTGAACAAAGAGATATTGGCTCTTTTGCTTTCCTGTAAAGAAAACAGAGAGATAGTACACATGATTCAATTTACCCTCTGGGTTATTTCTAAGAATAAGCAAAGAAAAAATATGAAGAACACCAAAACATACTTTGAGTTATAATGCCTAGTGTTAGCAAATGTAGGGAAGTAAGCATTCCAGGACCCTATAATAAATTGTATACATTGATACAAGTTTTCTAGAGGGGGATTATTAATATATATTGAGAGCCATAAAAGTACCCATAGCTTTGGTCCAGTAATTTCACTCCTGGGAATTTATCCTAATTCAAGATACAGACTATGACTTATGTGCAATAATGTTCATTGACTACAGTCCTATATAAAAAGGAGAGAACCTGATATAAACCAAATGACTGAGGAGGAATAATTTAATAAACAAGTTATGACGCATCATGTAGCTCAGGTGCCAGGCTCTTCCTCCTTCCCATCACTCCTCTACCCTTTATTTTCAAGGTCACTTTTCTCTCTTATATGATGAAAGGAGAATGTTTTATCCTAAGGAACTCAAGGTGCTCATGTTGCTATTTCCAGGCCTGCCATGGACTGTCACTCCCTTCATAGGTGATCCCCACAGAGCTCCTAGATGCAGCCACCTGCAATGACACTGCGGAGGCTGGATGTGGGGCTGCCACATTTCTCTTTACTGATCTTTCGCTTTCTTCTTCATAGTATGCCACGGACTGTGACTGTAGTAGTTTTTAGCCAAAGATTTGGATTAAAGAAAATTATAAGAAGGAATGGAGAACCTAAAGCTATGTGCTGGGTGAATGTCCTCTAGTCTGTAGGATAAACATTCTAGAACTGAGCCCTTCGTGGATGGGAGGAAGGCTCTTTTCACTGATACATCCCGTTTCCTACCTCTGTCCCCTCACTCCCACGTCTGCCTTCTTTTCTAACCTACTCCACTGAATCGCCACACAAATTTTGAAAAGCCCTCTTCACTCCAAAGAGTTGGTCCTCCCTCCTTCAATGTGAATTATCCATTCTAGAACAAGGTCCTGGTTTTTAAAAGGAGGGAGACTTCAGCAGAAGAGCCAATAATGGCTTTGATGATGCAGTCTGCAGGGATGGGCAAAGGTAGACAGTTTGCAATCCGAGACACCCTCTCCCGCAGCAGAACAGGGTTAAGTACAGACACGCCTATCCGGCCTGCCTCTTCTCTGATACTTCTTTATGTAAGAGTTGGCAATGTGCCTCCTTATTCTCCCAAATTTCCAGCAAGAAACTGTTGAGTACAAGTGTACAACCTCCCAAGAAAAAAAAACAGCCATTCTTTAAAATAATAGTCTAAGTCAATGGCTTTCGACCTGAATGCACATTGGAATTCCAGCACTCGGGCCCCGCCTTCATAGATTCTGATTTAGTTGGACTTGTGCAAATATTCAGCTCCAGTTATGCTATAATTACTGAAAATGTTATTGAATAATACCTTGGGACTTGTTCTGAAAAAGCTTCTCTGGAGTCTAGATGTCTAGATAGCCTTTCTTAAAGAGAGCTCAAGGAATAATAATTGTTCAGCAAGATTGTTAGCAGTTATTATAACCCAAAAAGAAAAAGGTAATGCTTCTGTGCTCAAATGGGTTTTAGAAAATCTAAACTCCAAAAGAAAATAAACATTTTTTGCTTCAGGATTTCTCAGGGGCTTTGACACTCTGAGATTCACGACTCTCCAGCAAGGGGCTCAGTACAGTACACGTATTGCAGCATTCTCTGAACTTACTTGAGACTTTGTTTTCTGTTTGTTCGCTTTGTAAGATGGCTCTAAAAATATATGTCTAAGAAATACAGTTTGAGAAGTACTAACTACATAATTTGTGATTTTTTTTATCAAGCAATTTCTTTTAAGATAGGGTCTCATGATATCACCCAGGCTGGAGTGCAATAGCACAATCATTGCTCACTGCAACCTCAAACTCTTGGGATCAACTTCTTTATCTGTCACCTCCTGCCTCAGTCTCCCAAGTAACTAGGATACAGGCATGTGCCACCACAACAGTCTAACTTTTTTCATTTTCTATAGAATTATGTTGTCCAGGCTGGTCTCAAACTCTTTGCCTCAAGCAATTCTTCTGCCTTGGCCTACCCAAGAGCTAGGATATAAGTATGAGCCATCAGGCCTACCATAAAAAACTATTTCTAAAGGATTATTTGACCAAAAAAACAAATTGTCCACATTATGTTAACCATGCCTTTGGCTTAGAGGTTTTCTTTTCTTTTTTTTTTTTTTTTTTTTTTTTTTTTGTACAGGGGGTTGATTCGTCACCAGGGCTAGAGTGCAGTGTTGTCGTTATAGTTCACTGCAACCTCAACTGTTTGGACTCAAATGATCTTCCTGCCTTAGCCTCCTGAGTAGCTGAGACTACAGGCACACACCGACATGCGCAGGTAATTTTTCTATTTTTTTTTTTTTTTTGTAGAGAAGAGTTCTCTCATGTGCTCAGGCTGGTCTTGAACTTGGTCCCAAGAAATCCTCCTATTTCAACCTCTCAGAATGCTAGGATTACAGGCATGCCCAGCCCTTTGACGTGATTTTTGAGATTCACTTCTCTGTACAGGGAAAAAAAATCTCTTGAATGTTGGATAATCAGATAAATTCTTTGCTAGTCTTCTCATTGAAAAGTAGAATCTATATCCCTTCTCCTTGAATATGACACCAGTGACTCTTCCGATCCAGATTATGAAGTCTGGATCAGAAGGGTCATGCAGCTTTCACCTTGGTTGCTAGAACACTTGAACTTGGAACTCTCCAGAACCACGTACATAAGAAATATGACTACCCTGGGTACCCGGGCCTACACTACAAGTGTGAAGGTGCTCAGGTCTACAATCTGGCTGAGCTCAGCCTTCCAGCTATCCAGACGTGTGTGAAGAAGCCACCAGATGATTCCAGACCTCTATCATTCAAGTCACTCTCTGTTGTTCAAATCTTCCTAGCAAAGGCCCCTGAAACAGAAGTAAGCCATGCCCACTGTGCCCTGTTGAACTGCTGACTCATGGAGTCTGTGAGCATAATAAGTTCTGAGCTGGTTTATTATGCAGCAAGAAGTAACTAGAGCAAGCCTAAAATAGATTTTAAAACATATCAAGCCTCAATCACAATTGTAATGAAGCACACCAAGTAAAGAAAGATGTGAGGGGGATGAGGAAAGGAGGTTAGCGCCACAGGTGAATGAAGAAGGCTTAATAGATGCTATTATCACTCCTAATTTAGGAAGATGTCCCCATGCTTCCTACAAGGAGAATCAAGACAGTGGTTTGGGAAGAGTTGGGCCAGGGCTGAAGGCCCTTGCTCTATGACATCAGACAATTAAGTTTGCAAACTCATCCTAGAAAAAGTGCTAAGTACCTTGTTGCCAAATACCACAATGGTCACCTTGGAAGTAGTACTCCCCTTGGCCATCTTGTGACCATATGATATTCAGCAATCAGGTATGTAGTATCTTTTCTAGGATGAGTTCACCAACTGAATTGTCCAAATTCGGACTCCTTACTGACATGGAAAACAGTCCCCCCATCAGAACCTCACTACCACCTCAGTCTCCAGCCAGCTAGCACCAAGGTCTTGTGCCCCTCCAGCCTGCCCTCATCTCAGCACTGTCTCCTCACCTTGGCAAGGCCAGAGTCAAGGGACATGCCCCCCAAGATAACTCCCCAACTTGCGGCAGGGCTCAGCAAGCCAACCTTGTTCTCAGCCCATGACAGAGATAGATGGCTTGATTATTGAAGGAAAAGGAATATAGCTAGGTAAGGCGTGGTGAATCTTTTCATGTTGGAAGGGAGCATTCATTTAACTGTCATCAAATAACATCACGCTCAAGAAACTTCTATTAGATATACTTTAAAATGTACATTATTTTATAAAAATCTAACTACCATTATTTAATAAGGTCAAAAGCATGAAAACTATTTGTTAATTTTAAAGTTAATGAACCATGTAATTACTTTGTTTTGTCTGCTTCCCATTGGAAAGCATTTGAATCTTTGGTTGCAGCATGGAGGGCCACAGTTTCAGTTGATCCTTTAGATGGTATCAGTCAGACATTTGTGATGTTACCAGTCTCTTAATCTGAGTTAGACTCACAGCAATAACTTGTTGAAAAGAAAGAAAGCATTTTGGGAGCATGTTGCCAAAGGCATGGGTATTCTCCCATATATTTCCATTTTTTAGTTGGCTCTTTCTTAGCATCAAACAATGACTTTTAAATGTCATCTGCTGAGAGCTCAATCAATTCCATCTAGGGGTCTTTGGGTGCCTTAGTGATAACAGCTAGGTGAGGCTGAAATGCTAATTGCATGTGATGTCATGATTCTAAAGTCAGGGAGTCTTTCATTGTATTCTCCAATTAATAGGTCTATTAACAGCTGTGTATTCTTCAAATGATTCATATATATCATCCTGCTCATCAATGACCTTTGCTAACTAGAGAATATGTTCATCAAAAATTCTCTTTTGAAGAAGAATTGTTTTGAAAAAAAGCTTTTTTAAAATACTTGGGATTTTTGGCATAGGACATATGTATGCTTAGTTTTACCTTGCAAAAAAATAGTCAAGTCATTTTGACACGATATCACACAGAAATGCTGCACTCCTATAGAAATCTTCTTTCAGTAATTCACATTGTTGATTCTGTTCATCATAAAATTTAATCATCTATTCTTGCAGAGATAAAATTTTGGCTAACCCCATCCCTGCTTAGCTAATCCACATTAGAATGATATGGCAAATCCACGCTGAACACCTCATTGTTCAACCTTAGCACATTAGGAAACTGATGATGGCATATTGCATTTCCATGAACGTAGTAATAAGACTTAAACTTGCTGCGGGTGTCACCAAAATGGTAGCTTCAGCACAGAGATTTTGCTGATGTAAGATATAATGAAAAGAAATGAGAACATCTAGATCCATTAATCTACATCTTTTGTTATCTGTGCAATAAACCCGTCATGTTTTCCTGTCATGGAAAGTACACCATTTGTACATACACTTACTAAATTTACCAAATTTAGTCCAACTTCACAACATTTACTTGAAAGTCATTGAAGATATCTGTTCCCCATGTTCTGTTAGCAAGAGTACCCAAAACTAACAACTCTTCGTAGCAAAGAAAATCTGTTATGACCCAAATGAAGTATAAAATCTACACGAAGTCAGTAGTATCAGTTGATTCATCCAAAGTGATTGAATACTATACATTTTCCTTTTGAAAGGAAAACACTTTTGAAGTATTGCATGAAGTTCTGTTAAGTTGATGGCTAATTCACGTTACCAGTCAGAATGGGAGTCCTTGAAAAAAGGCTGTAGTTGTTTGTACTTTGAGACATCTTCACGGTCGAAGCCTCCTGCAGCTTTAGCCATGCATTCTCTCGCAATTTCTAAATGGTTTCCCTTTTTTCCTGAGTGTCAAAGCTACTGCATAAGTTACTTCAGTGCCATCATTTCTGATGGCTGCTTGAAAGAATTGTCTTTGCTTTGGCTTTTCATCTTTTAATTTCTGCAATCTTCTCTGCCTCTCCTTCTGACTTAAAATACTTGTGGTCCTTATAAGTGTTATAATGCTGATGAGCACGGAGTTTCTTTAATGTTAATATTGCAATATCACAAAACAAGCAAATCATCTTATCTTTAGCAGATAAGATAATACTATAATTCCCAGTCCTCATTTACAAATGCATTTTCTTCCGGCTCAGCTCCTGTGGCTCGAGTCACTAAGGCGCCAGCCACATACACCTGAGCTGGCGGGTTTGAATCCAGGCCAGGCCCACCAAACAACAATGACAGCTGTAACCAAAAAATAGTCAGGTATTATAGTGGGCGCCTGTAGTCTCAGCTACTTGGGAGGCAGAGGCGAAGAATCACTTGAGCCCAGGAGTTGGAGGTTGCTGTGAGCTGTGATGCCACTGCACTCTACCCAGGGGGAAAGCTTGAGGCTCTGTCTCAGAAAAAAATATATATATATGTTTTCTTCCTTCAGTGTTCTCTTGGTCTTCTTCGACACGAGGGGCTGGTAAGAAGATAGAATTATAAAATACTATTGAACAATGCAACTATTCACACTTCTACTTCAAATAGAAACTTCTACGCAGTGCGCACACAACAGTACACCACTGTTAAAAGACAATAACAGATTGGTCAACTTGACCCCCATGAACTCTCACGAATGAGGCTTATGCAAAAAGAGCACCAGTCAGGTGGGGGAAATTAGAACTAAATCATGAGCACAGCAGCCATCAATTTAGCCCTTATGGCTTACCAACGTTCTAATTGTGCTGGTCAATCTGGGAGGATTCTTTCATTGAAACTTATTTTGTTCTTCAGTATTTTAAATATGTTTATTTTTAAAAACAAAAATATAAAAGATGAATGAAAATGTATCAATAAAAATAAAAGGATTTGTTCAGTAAAATTTGGATTCAGTCAAAAGGCTCCACTTAAGGACCTAGAAATCCACTCAGATCCCCCACCCTGAGTCGGGAGGAGGCCATGGAGATTATTGCCAAATGAGGCAGTTTGAGAAAACACAGAAGCTGTGTCCTTTTTCAGAGTTTGTGGTCTTTTTTTTTTTTTTTAAGGCTGAATAATATTCAATTTATGTACTACATTTTCTTTTTTTTTTTTTAACAAGTGAACAGTTTATTAAGAATTAAACAAAGGCATGATGTCATACATACCTCTTCAGAGTTTGTGGTCTTATTGGTATATTCAGTTATTACCATAATTAGGTTTTCATCCAGACCCAAGTTAATTATCATGGTCTGAATTATGAGCACATTTATATTCTTTTTGTTTCTATTGTTTGGCATTTATTTTTTTATTTCACAATATTAGGGTATTCGTATTTTGTTTATGTATCTTGTTTTTGCACAGATTGAGTCAAAGTTCTACACCTAAGTGTGCCCTTCACCCAGAGAGTGTGCACTGTACCCAGTAAGCATGACGTTACCCATCCCCTCCTCTAGGGGGAGCAGGCTGTGAGGGGGCAGGACCCCCAAAGCCTGGGGAACATTGAGGGAATAAACTCCCAAATGCTTCTCCTCCTTTCCCAAAACAACCATATTCCTTTCTTCATGCTCCCTGTGCCAAAGTCATGTAGCTCTTTCTTTGTCTAGTTAATTTTTGAAAACTATGCAGAGATCCTTCTGATAGTTCCCTTTTCACTTCTTACCACACATACGTTAACAAAGTTGAGTAGAAACCACTAACAGGATTTGTCTTTATTAGAGTCATTTACATTTTCCAATCACACTGTTAAGACCAAAGATATGTCTTGTCTTTTGTCCATGGTACTTCCCCAAAGACAACCCTGTCAAGATATGATAAAATAAAGTTGATGTGCTTTGGTGCTGGCTGCAGTCATCAGCTCAGTCAGGCCTCCTGATCCCATCTTTGATCTCTGTGTCTTCTCTTGTGTTGTATTTTCCTCAGTCCCCACCACTTACACTCTGGTCCACTCCCCTTCCTCGCGCTGGCCCGCAATACTCCTCCACCCTCCCCTAACTTGATTTCCACTGAGATTTTCTTCTGTAAGGGCACGTGAGTGTTCATCAGTTAGTTCCAGTTTGGTGGTGCATACATGTGTTTGTTGCTCCATTCTTGTGATGTTTCGCTTAAGAGAATACTTTCCAGTTCTCTCTGGGTTGCCACAAAAGATACTGGCTCATAATTTTCCTCGCAGCTGAGTACTCCATGGAATGCATACACCACGTTTTATCAACCCATTCATGTATTTGTGGGCACTTGGATTGTTTCCATATCTTTGCGACTGTGAATTGTGAATTCTGTTGCTATAAACATTTGAGTGCAGGGGCCCTTTTTATAAAATGACCTTTTGTCCTTTGGGTATAGACCCAGCAGAGCGCGCTGCTATTCTGATCTATATTTCTACTTGTAACTTTTGTACTCCCTGCAAGATGAAGCAGTCTAGTCTCACAGACATGATGCGGAAAGACAGAAAGGGACCAACCAGGGGGACCAACCATCACAGTTCACCCATGACTAAGAGGCTTCCCAATTTGTAGATTTTTACTATTAAAACCTGGGAAGTCTGAGGCAAATCAGGACAGTTGGTCATTATAGTACTAATATCTCTGGTGGGCCCAATCCCTTCACCCACTCTGCTATTAGGTCAATACAGCCCTCCAGAGCAGGATGAGGAGGAAAAAAGGGCCATAGCAACTGCCCCCATGCCCACATGGCCCTGCAGGAGTGGCCAGCTCCAGGACAGGCTGGGATGATGGTGGCCTTGATGTAGGATCTTCTGTCTCCCGGCACAAGGTTCCCTGTCCAGAGAGGTCTGTGATCAAATAAGTTTCAGAAAATCTAGGTTCGACGTAACCAAACAGATGCTGTGCAGCAGGGCGTGTCAGAGCCTGTGCAAGACGCTCTCTCCTCTGTCCAGGAGCATGATGGGAGCAGAGGGAACAGGAACATAGCAGCAGGCAGAGATCAAGGCATCATCCTGCAGGGACTTTACCTGACAAGTGCAAACACTGTAACATAATCATTTGTACCCTCGTATTAATCTGAAATTTAAAAATAATAAATAAAAGAAGGGGGAAAAGTCATCATGTTTATCATCGCCATAGCCACCACTGGCATCAGTTGCTGTCCTCATTGTCATAGCAGCCACCTTCACTGAGCCCTCCCTGTGTACCAGGCTTCATGCTAAGGGCCTTCCATGCCTTATGGCATCTAATTGTTGCCCCAGCACTGCAAGGTTCAGAAGGTTTAAGTGACTTGTCTAGGAACATGCGACTATCATGCCTGGGACAGGACACAACCCCAGGCCTGTCTGACTTTGATCAGGGTCTCGTGGGCAGTGGCTCTGGCTGCAGAGCCCTGGTACTACTGCCTGGCTCCTTTCTTATCCCTACTCCCTTCCCTCATAACAGGATTTATGACTAGAAACTTTTTTTTTTTCTGAGACATAGTCTCACTTTGTCACCCACGGTAGAGTGCCATAGTGTGATAACTCACAGCCACCTCAAACTCTTGGGCTAAAGCGATTCTCTTGTCTCAGCCTCCCAAGTACCTGAAATTACAGGTGCCACCACAACACCGGGCTATTTTTAGAGACGGAGTCTCGGTCTTGCTCAGGCTGGTCTTGAACTTGAGAGCTCATGTGATCCACCTACCTTAGCCTCCCAGAGTGCTAGGATTACAGGCATGAGCCATTGAACTAGAGACTTCTCATAACTAGGAACAGAGCTAAGAATTCTCTCCACTGCAGGGCCATTCCCCTCTTCTGCCCCTCTCCTATTCTATTCCTCTCCATTTGATCCATTACTTGTAGAACTCACCCTTCCTCAACTAACTTGGAACCTGTGAACATCTGCCCATCCCACAAAGGTCCTCTGACAGCCCTTTTCACATACACACACTCACACACACATAGACAGTATTTCAGTTTGTTGGGCTTTTTTTTCCAGTTGTCACAATTAAAAAAAAATAAAAAATTCTAACAAGTGGACTGGGGGTGGGGAAGTCAAATAGTTACTATATTTGTACAGTGAATGGATGTAGGTGATAATAAAGGCAGATGTTGCTATAGCAACTAACACTCCAGGAGCCCATACACATCATTATGCCTTTGTGCAAAGCATGCTGAAGTGCAGCTAACATCTTCCCAAGGGGCCGGCGCAGAACAGGGCACACTGACCGCAGTGGCCAGGACAGGGCCCATGCACACGTGCGGGGCTCCTCAGTCACCAAAGCCTCTGCAGTAGCTTCAGCTCCGGGCAACCCGCTGAGTCTCAGAGAAGCCACCCAGGGGCGGCCCTGTCTCCTGCCCGGGTGAACTCTCATTCCAGCTCACCTTTCTTCTCTCTCTCTCTCTTTTTTTTTTAATGTGCTGGTTCTAAATTACGCTAACTGGTTAATGACAGCCTGGGTTATTTTCTGAACACCACCTGGAGGTACAGGGAGGGGTGTTCACTCTGACAGTGCCCTGCCTTGAGGGGGATGGGAAGCATGCCCTGTGCACTGTCCGGCCGGAATAAAGCAGCAGGCCCCTTCCCTGGGACGCCCTTCCTCCTTGCAGGGGGGTGGGGTGGTGGGAGTCCTGCCCCCGGATCCTGCACACCCTGTTCACCACAGGTACCCAGAGCTACACATGCTCTCCCTCACCCACCCAATCAAACCGGCCCTCACCCTGCAGGGTGTGGTCTAGCCCTCGCTCTGCCACGGCCTTCCAGAATGTCAGGGAGAATCTCACCCCCGTAGAGGGCTGCACCTCTGGGGAAAGTGCTAACCTAGATGACCGACTCACACACAGGTGAAAACGATGACATGGCGAATGCACTTCCCACGCCTATTTTGCTTTTATTTTTTCCCACAAAACAGTAGCCTCAAACTCAAAGAATAAATTACAAGTGATCTCTCAGCCATTTTGCTAAGTAAAATTAGCCAGATACAGAAAGATAAATACCATATGGTCACATTCACATGTGGAATCTAAAACAGCTGAACTCGTAGAAGCAGAGACTAGAATGACAGTTGCCAGGGGTCAGGGTGGAGGAAATGGGGAGATGTTGACCAAAGTTTACCAAACTGCCGGGATGGCCACTAGCTCTACCTTCAGGAATAGCCATGACCCGGCAGATGACAACACAGCTGCTGCTCCTTCCATTGGGGGTGGCTGTGGGAGGGGGGCCTGGCAAAGGACTACTCGGGCCGGGGCTGAGCTTCTCAATGTCTGCATGGATGCCAAGTGCCACAGGGGAAAGCTGGGGCCTGAGGACAACGTGCGTGATCAGTGCAGTCCCTGGAAGAAGAATGCCCGCTGCTCCGCCGACACCAGTCAGGAAGCCCACGAGGATAATCCCTGCTGTGTAACTTCAGCTGGGACCTCTGCGGAGTGGCGGAGCCCATCTGCAGACCCCATTTCATCCAGGACACCCGCCTCTATGAGTGTTCTTCTAACTTGGGGCCCTGGATCCAACAGGGAGACCAGAGCTGGCAAAAAGAGCGGGTCCTGGACGTGCCCCTGTACACAGAGGACTATGAACGCTGGTGGGAGGGTTGTTAAACCTCCTACACTTGCAAGAGCAACTAGCACAAAGGCTGGAACTGGACCTCAGGGCGTAACCATTGTCCGGTGAAAGCTGCCTGCCTCCCCTTCCATTTCTTACTCCCCACACCCGCTGCTCTGTGCAAGAAAATCTGGAGTCACTCTTACAAAGTTAGCAACGACAGTGGAAGGGAGCAGCTGTTGCATCCGGATGTGGTTTGACCCAAACCAGGGCAACTCCAATGAGAAGACGGCAAGGTTCTATGCTAAGGCCCTGAGTGGGGCTGGGCTCCGTGGAGCCTGGGCTGCCCTGCTCAGCCTGGCCCTCATGTTCTTCCTGCTACTCTGCTGACCTCTCTTTGCCCTCTGATAGCTGGATATCCCTGAGTTCTTGGCCCTACAGCTCCCAGTTACTCACTTCCTGCTCCGTGGTGACACCGCCGACAGCCAGTTTAAGTAAACCAGATACTCCAGGTGAAAAAAAAAAAAAAGAAATGCAGTGATAAGTTCTTAGGATCTAATGTGCAGCACAGGTGGTGGATATGCTAATTAATTTGTGATAATCACACAATATATGGACATCAAATCATCACAATGTATGCCTAGAAAATATATAAAATCTTTCTCATTTAAATACTCCAAAATTTTTAAAGTTTAAAAATGTCAATAAAGGGCGGCTCCTGTGGCTCAGCGAGCAGGGCACCGGCCCCATATACCGAAGGTGGCGGGTTCAAGCCCAGCCTCGGCCGAACTGCAAAAACAAAAAAATAGCCGGGCGCTGTGGCGGGCGCCTGTAGTCCCAGCTACTAGGGAGGCTGAGGCAAGAGAATCGCTTAAGCCCAAGA
>CAUYON010120145.1:0-21179 GCA_963573935.1 Arctocebus calabarensis
TTTTTTTTTTATAATTTTATTGAATCATAATTCTGTACATTGGTGCAATCATAGGGCACGATTCATATACATTCAGAAATATTTTGATCGTACTGTTACAGATAGCCTTCATGGCATTTTCTTGATCACTGTATAAAGACATTGATGCTCTACCTTTAATGAGTTTCCCCAGTACCCTGCTAAGATGCACCGTAGGTGTGATCCCACCAATTGCCCTCCCTCCACCCATACTCCCCCCTCCCCTCCTCTCCCTTTCCCCTTTCCCTGTATTCCTGTGCTATAATTGGGTTTTAGCCTTCATATTTTGAAATAAAAAAGTAAATTAAAAAAAAAGCAACTAAGATTGAAAGAGATTGGGCGATGCATACTGCGTCACACGGGAGTAAACAATGAGGTCAAGTTTCAAATACAAAGGGAGCTCAGTCCAGCACTGCTGTGTGTTCTTCTGAATATACATGGCCAAAAATAACCTTTCCTGTTGTTATTCAATACCTTTTTGTCTCTCCTAATCGTATAGACGTCCTTCAACGTTCTCCAGCCTCCCTGCTTCTGTTAGAGGGCAGAGGGCTGGCACCGCCGAGGGGTTCTGTGTGGCTGGAAATAGAGAAGACACGGGGGGATGGATCAGCTGTGGGGGTGTGGTTGCTGAAATCCAATTGTAAGCCCCAGCTGGTCCCAAACAGAGCACCAAAATTCATCAACCAAAACAAGCAGGCTCAAAATTATGTGAAGGCTGAAAGAGCTGAGAGGGCTAGAAGGTTTGACAACTGGTGTTCAGTATAACAATCATATAATATGATATAACTGTGCATAACTTAATTTATAAACTTGCAGACAACGTGAAAGGTGTGTATGTATGTGTATGTGTGTATGTTTGAATTAATAATCTAGTAGTTAATTCAGGAATTCATGGTTCACAGGAATTCAGGAACAAAAGGGTCCTCCAGAGGCAATTGTTATGAGTCAGCTATTTTTATCACCAATCAATACCTAAGGCTTTGCTAATTAACTTAATAAATATTAAAATAGACTCCCAATTGGGATGGATTAGTAGCATTCAAGATCTATGCCTTGTGTGATACGCTTCTGAGACACTCCTCACCTTGGATGAAGAGTGTGTCCTGAGAGACCTCCACCTGTCAATACAGAATGGTGCAGGGGGTGGATGCTGAAATGGCCCGGCATTCGGCTGTGCTGTGGGAGGGTTCTGCTCACCTGATGATGCCTATCAGGTGACTTTATCCCACTTGTGTCCTGTTGCACACACTCTAGTGAAGCTCTTACGTATGTTATGCTCATGTCACCTAAAGGACAGAGAACTGCTCCATCTTTAAATGTACAAAATAGACCATGAGTTGTTACTGTTATAGCTCTGTGTGTGTGTGTGAGAGAGAGAGAGAGAGACTGAGTCTTACTCTGTCATTCAGGATAGGTCATAGGTTCCAGCAACCTCAAACTCCTGGGCTCAAGTGATCCTCCTGCCTCAGCCTCCAGAGTAACTAGGACTACAGGCACCTGCACAATGCCCAGCTAATTTTTCTTTTTTTAGTAGAGACAAGGTCTTGCTCTTGCTCAGTCTGGTCTCAACTCCTGAGCTCAAGGGATCCACCATCCTTGGTCTCCTGCATTGCTGGGATTTAGGCATGAGCTTTATGCCCGGGCATCATTACAGCTTTTTAATATCATATTAAGAAATATCTCCAGGTGGGGCTGAATTGGCTGTGATACTTTCAATATCCAATGTCCAGGTACTGATGCTGAAGGGTGTGGCTAAGTCTTATTTTCATCTTCCTGCAATAGCTACCAAAATCTAGCGCAAATACCCCAACAATCACACATAGACAATTTGGCAGGGGCCAGTTAAAAACAACGGCAAGATTCTGAGCCTGAAATACGAGAAATGTGGAGATGAGAGCAGGAAAGATTTAAAAATAAAGGAAAACTTTATTGTGGTCAGGGGAAACTTAACAGAGCAAATATGAGGACTGCTTTCAGCATTTGCAAACTGAGTGCACTTTGGCCTCAGGTACCGAAAGGCAATTGAGACGCGCGACCTGGGGTGGAACTGGGGTCGGCACCTTCCTCACAGCCCAGGTCTCCTTATTAATTCTGTCTTGCTGAAATAATCGCAACAGAAATGAACAGCGAGCAGCTATTGCACATCTTTCATGCCAAATGCCTGGATATTTTAGAGAACCTAACTATTTATTTCCATTTTTCGTATCACACCAGGGCCCAGTTCTTTGCCTGAGTATCTGCCTAAACCGTCCTTGATCCATTTCGGCAAGTTTTTATTGACTGCCTGGGTCTGTTCTGTACGTATTGTGGATTTAAACTTGGTGGGAGTGTACCAGTTGTCCAGGCTGAAAGATCATCTAAAACTAGTTCAGTTCTACATGTAAGTTGATGTTGTGCTCGATCTCCAGTTTGTTCTTCCATCTCCCTAAAGACAACATTTGGGGTTCACATTTATATTTCTCTTTCCAACATTGTCACCAATTTTACGAAACGTCTAAGGAAAATCCACGTCTGTGTGTAGACTTTCATGACCCCTGCGGGGTGGGTGCTACATGGTCTCGATTCCTTAAGGAGTACCCGGATGGTCAACACAGAGAAGTGCAGGGTATGGTTTTTAAGACTTTTTATGTTCTGTCTTTCATAAAGCAAAAGCAAAGCAAGTGAACACCCTAACAGAAAACAACACACACAAAAAAAACAACAATAACAACAACAAAAAGAAACTCCTTAAGGACTCTCCAGAATGCTGGAGTTCTTTAATCTTAAGTTGAGAGAGGACCAGAAACCTATCACCTCCCTGGTCCTTTAATTCGGTCTTCAGTGAGCCTAAGTCAGATCCAGTAAACTGCTCCAGCTTGTCTAAAACAGAAGCAGGAAAGTGCATAAAACGTTACACGTTCCAAAGAGAGGTGGCCATCTGCTGTGACTACCCTGCGTCAGTCTGTGCTAACCTGCTTTTAGTACGGAGTGGTCACTATTTGGAAGAGAGCAAGGAGGATATTTATGAAATGGCAGGAACACACATCCCATCTGGATGTGCTAGCTGTGCCTCCTGGTCTTTTTTTTAAGACATCTCCACAGGAAGCCAATATATAAGATACTTATTGTTTTTTGTGAATTGAACTCTTAATTTGCATCTGTTTTCTATTGGATAACTCCAGGAAATTGAGATCACAAAGTTTAAAGAGGAGAGTAACTGTTTAATGTTGCATGGCAGACAGATTTTGTGCTGGATGCTTGCTCACAGCAAACCCTGGCAGGCACAAGGTGGAATGAACAATCTAAGCAACCGTTGACTGGGTGAGTCCATTATGCAAACAGAATACGGCCATTGCATTAATGGGGGGAAATAAAGTCTCATCCTGAACAACTTCTTTGTTTAAACAGAGACTTATTTTAATGTCTGTCATATAGAATTGATCTCTTAGAGTAATACATAAAAATTTGGAAAGGAAGTCTATTTTGAGGATATAAACAATCAAAAATAGAGCAGTAAGGGCTCTAATGTAACATATCCATTTTTTCCTTCTTCTGTCTAGTAAATAGTAACCACAAAATGTAACATAATGTGTTACAAAAATGTATTCCAAGTTGACGTCTTCAGTCTCAGAAACGAGCCCTTACTAAATGCCTCTTAAATGTCAGATCCTTTGCATATTTTGTTTGTTTTCATCTTCACAGGCTACCTTGGGAGCAGCTATGTTTTTCTGATGAGGGCTTGATGCCCTCCTTGTCAGATGACATAGGTGTATCAGCCGGCTACCGTTGAGTAACAATCGCCATCCCAGTGACACTTGACATCCAGTCATCGCTCTCCTGGTGTCGGCCAGGATTTCTCACAGGCCTGCAGCTTGCGTGGCTTTCAGCCAAGGTGATGGGAGCAATTTGGCCTTGCT
This sequence comes from Arctocebus calabarensis, assembly GCA_963573935.1. Classification (NCBI taxonomy): domain Eukaryota; kingdom Metazoa; phylum Chordata; class Mammalia; order Primates; family Lorisidae; genus Arctocebus; species Arctocebus calabarensis. The sequence goes on from CAUYON010120145.1 coordinate 3,915, forward strand.
GCACCTGTGTCTTCCCCAGGCTCCCCCGGACACATATGTCTCATGGTAGTAGCAAAGCTGTGAAAGGATTAGTTGAAACATGCAATAGCTTTTGCAAACCTCTGTCAGCTCATTTTTATTAATAACTCATTAGGCACAGAAATACGTATAGAAAACATACTCACTCACTTAAAAGGAACTCTAAAACAAGAGGTGAAGAATCTGAACCATTGAACAAATGGCAAAGGCTTAGTATTCCCTATTTATTTCACCACGTTACTGCCCGAGTTCTAGTGACTTAACCTTTGTTACCTGCAATACTTGGTTCTTTTCTATACAAAGTAGAAAACTAGAAACAAGACACTCAACTGCTTTTATATAGCTCATTTAATGGTTCTAAAACCTTCCACAATCATTTTATTAATAATCATAATCAAAATAATCGTTGTGGCAATCATTATTAATTGACATTCACAATATGTCAGACAGCAATGGAACACTTTAAAATCTTCTGATGCTCCCGCTAAGTAGGCATTCTAATTCCAGTTTGATAGGTGAGGAGACCAAGGTGCAGAGTGACAAGAAAATGAGAGGCGGAGACATTGAGAGATTTGTCCTGCTGGTTGCTTGATATTAAAGCTTGGATTGAAGTCCAGGTCTACTGGGCATCACCTTGGATTTCCACTGCCAGTCAATACATGATTTAAAAACCCCCAAATGTTAAGAGTGAAGTCCTTACCCAGGATGATCTCACACCGCTCCCCTCTTAGGAATCACGCTGCTGCCTCCTGTCTCTTGACTGTAGGGAAACTGTTCTGCTGCCCAGGGACACTCCAGTTCCCACACGCCCAGGGCACAACAGTGCTTACTCTTCCCAAGACACCGCACTTGTCCATGAGACAGGAACTGGGCTCTGACTCCGGGGAACTGGCCCCTCCCCTCCCCCCCTCTCTGCTCGGGTGTGGGGCGTATCCGATGCTGTGCCCTTCTCGCCTCTGCGGCCTGCCAGGTGCCTCTAATCCAAGGAACCAAAATGTCTACACCTGCGAGTTATACTGTCAGTTTATAAAAATATTGAAGAATTTACAAAGTGCTTTTACAATTATGCATATACGTATAGCTGAATTCTTATCACAACTGTAAAGGCAAATAAAAATTAAACACCAGAGGCTTAATTATTCCTGCTGCAAAGAAAGAGATCTCCTTCCCCTCCTTTTTTCATAGGGCATTTACTTTAGAACATTTAAAATTATAAGTACATTTTCCTACTTTCTTTCCTACCTTCCCATTTTCTTTTCTTAAAATATATATATACTTTCTTTAATTACTATTATTTTAGAGACAGAATCTAGCTCAGTGGCTCAGTCTGGAGTGCAGCAGCGTGATCATAGCTCACTATAATCTCAAACTCCTAGGCCCAAACAATCCTCTGAGGGTACAGGCATGAGTCACCATTCTTGGCTAATTTTTTTATTTTTACATTTGTAGGGATGAGTTCTTGCTATGTGGCCCAGGCTAGTCTCAAACTCCTGCACTCAAGAAACCCTCTGGTCTTGACTTCCCACAGTGCTGGGATTACAGGTCTGAGCTACTGCATCCAGCCTAAAACATATATGAATTCTTTTGAAAACCAGATATGCCTTTTGTCAACTTCTTGACACAGGAATGTCTTTCTCAAGGGCCTGAGAACCATCACTTCTTCAAAATGTAAAAGGGAGGTAACAGCCCTATCCTCCAGTTTCTGTAGGGAAGAGCAGCCTAGCAACTCTGGGCATCGTGCTTCATGCGGGAAACTATTTCTTGTCTTAAAGATATGAGAGGCTTGTTCTGGCTCTGGACAAAGCCAATTAGCTAGCACAAGTCATCACCTCTGCTAGTAGATTGTCATTTGTTTTCATTTATGACTATGTCTTAGGCATTTAAGCATTCTAAGATCAGGAAGCTTGTCTGATTTTCACGGATTTATTCCTAATTCCTATAAGAACACTTAACAAAAAGGGGTGTGAACACCTGTTAAATGGTGAGCAGGGAGGAAGCCTGAACAGCGTCTGCAACTTACTCCCCCACTCCCTCAGTTTCTATATCTATTAGAGGGGAAAATACAGTCTTCTGCTGTGTCATGACGAAAATTTACAAATATTCATTAAGTACTTGAGAGTCCGTAACACGGAGTAAACACAAGTTTAAGTTATTATTAGAACAGAAAGACACAGCAAGCCCAGTGTCTCGGGGCAGTAGGAAAGCATTTTTATTTACTTTCTATATTTCACAGAAACGGTATTGAAGAGGATTCTAAATTAAAAATAAATAAATTCTTTAAGCCCACTTCTTAAAACCACAACCGAACATCTGGTAGATTTATGTTGGTCTTTCGCTGTGGACATAAGCCATATTATTCCCAAAGAGCAGTGGAAATCATAAAATTCTTCCCGCATAAGATGACTATAAAGTGTAAGCAATAAAATAAAAGACGGTGGCCATAATGATTAATAGCAAGGGCAAAGCCAAAAAGCTGCTTTGTAATTAATATGTCATAAATGCTTATGAGTGGTGGATGTGTTGGTTTTTGGTTTTATGTGTTTGGGGATGGCTTACATACAGAAGAATGACAGGAACACTGGCCCTTTTTAATTTGAAATCATGAAACCTTGAACCAGGCCTGCTTCATTGCTATAGAAACTATAACCTGTGTGTTGATTATGAAATACTTCCATTTTTGGATTTGGATTCTCTCCAATGTGAAAGAAAACGTGGGCATTTTACCCTAAAATTCTAGTTTTTTAATTAGTCCAAAAATTAAAATATATTTAACTGTTATAATTTAAGAATTTAAGATTAAGTTTTGATTCTTTTTTTACAGGTTGACAATCCAGCTCTTTTCCAAGATCACATCACGCACTTACAAACATTGTTTGATGGCTATTACGGATTCTGCCGGACGTGCTGGAGAGACAGCAGTGCGTCCACGCTCTGAGTCCTGTCCGTGACACCCGCGTTCCAGTGTTGGGGGCACAGAGAGCAGGACAGCAGGTGTGGCAGACGGCGTGGCTGTTCCCTCTACTTCATCCTACCTTTTCTAGGTAAGTTTTGCCAAGTGTCTCTGATCTTCCCATTAGAGGCAGAGCAAATGCCCGCCCCAAGCTCAGTGTGATTTTGGTTTCCTGTTGAAACCCTACCCTCAAGACAATGTTTGAACTAGTCTTTGGATCTCGCATAACATGCACAATGCAAGGCTGCACTTCAAAATGACTAAGAGTAAATTATAAATGTCTCGCCACAAAAAATTAGCGAGGTGATGGTTATGTTAATCAGTTTGATTTTAACATTCCACATTCTAAATCAAATCATCACATTGTACCCCATAAATGTATACAGTTATGGTTTAGTAAAAAGTTAAATTAAAAAAATAAATAAGCTGGCAAGGAAAAAAAAAGAAACACTACCCTCTACTGCAACCTGTTCTGTACCCAACTCTCTCTCAACTATTCCTATGGTTCTACAGACCGCTTTTTGCAGTTTTGGCATCTCAGCTGCGGGACAGATTGAGCCCCACACTTGCAAACACTGACTGTGCTGTCTCAGGAGAAGTCAAAGAAGACGTTTCCCAGCCTGGCCCAGTCACTGCGGCTGGGTGCAGTTGGGCACTTGTGTTTCTTTCCTCCAGCAGTCAAGGCTCCCTGCCCACCCTGCTCCAGCTCAGCCCCAGCTGCCCACACCTGGCACCTGCACCTGCCGCCTGCACCTGGCACCTGCACCTGCTGCCTGCACCTGCCACCTGCACCTACCACCCGCACCTGCCACCCGCACCTGCCACCTGCACCTGCCTCACTGTGTCTCCTCCTCCTCTCCACCTTACTGCCTTTAGTCTCACTCCTACTTGTCCCCATCTTTATGCTCTGGAAACTACCTGTTTCATTAAGAAAAAACTCTTCTTGATTTCTTGTAACAATGCTTTCCTAGATCATGAAAGCCCTGGCAGCACACCTCTTTTGATTGTGCCACTTTATTACCAGTTGCAGACCCCATGATCTTCACAGCTGGGAGGTTTGCGGCAACTCTGCCTCAAGCAAGTCTATCGCCGCCGTTTTTCCACCTTGCTTTGTTTCTCTGTGTCACATTTGGGTACTTTTCACAACATTTTAAATGTTTTCATTATTATTATATAATACGTTATGATGATCAGTGGTCCGTGATGTTTGATGTTGCTGTTGTAATTGTTATGGGAGGGCAACAAGCTACACCTGTATAAGACCTCAACTCAACCCGAAAATGTTGTGTCCCCACAGCTCCACTGAGGGGTCTTCTCTCCTCCCTCCCCTCTGCTCAGGCCTTTCTGTTTCATGAGAAACGATACTGAAATTATGCAAATTCATACCCCTGCAATGGCCTTCAAGGAGTCAAGTAAAAGGAAGAGCCACCCATATCTCACTTTAGATCCAAAGCTAGGAAGGATCAAGCTCAGTGAGGAAGGCATGTCACAGCTGAAATCTGTGCCTCTGGCACTCAGGAGCCAAGCTGTGACTGCAAAGACAAAATTCTTCCACGGAATCTTTTCTTTTGAGCAATAGGTCTCAACAGAGGTCTCAATATTCACTTAAAATATTCAGTGAATCATGCTGTAAACAGATGTGCTGCCATCCAGGCTCTGCCGCCCCACTTGCAGAGCACAGGCAGAGTGGAGTTACCATACTCCATGAGGGCCTTAGGATTCTGGAAGCGTAATGAGCATTGGCTGGAACTTTAAGTCTCCGGCTTCATCAGTCCCAACTCTGTTCTTGGAAGCTGTGTGGCCAGGTGTTGGCTTCTGCTATCTGTGAGCGGACAAGTGCTACTCCAGTGAACTGTGAACCAGGGCCGCAGGGAAAGTGGGTCGTTGAGACGCAGGCCCTGATGAAGAAGCCGCAAGCACTGCGGAAATCACAAGGGTTTAGAACATTTCCCAAATGCCGCTGATGAAGCATTAGCAGGGTTCGAGAGGACTGATTTCAGCCCTGAAAGAAGTGCTACTGTGGGTAAAATGCTAGAAGTCTTTCATGAAAGGAAGATGCAGTGAATGCAACAAACTTAGCTTCTGTCTTACTTATTAAAATCTCCATAGCCACCACCACCCTTATCAGTCGGCAGCTATCAGTATCAGTATAAGCCATCTTCTGGCAAAATGTTTATGATTTCAGAAAGGCTTGAATGAGATTCTTAGCAAAAAAGTATTTTCAAATTAAGATATGTGCATTTTTTTGCATAATGCTATTGCACACTTAATTAATAAACTAGATTATGGTATAAGCATAATTTTTACATGCACCAGGAAACTGAAAAAATGGACAACTTATTTTATGGTAACATTCACTTTATTGCGGTGCTCTGGAATTGAACTTGTAACATCTCTAAGGTATACCTGCTCGTCTTCCATATATTTGTAAAAAATTCAAAAAATATGCTGAATAGATTTTTTAGTTGGGCAAGATCTCAAATCTGGTCTCTTGCTATTTCCTTTCATTTGCTATCAAACCAGCTCATATACTTAATTGTTTCCTGAGCTCCTATCTTTCTCATCGTAGCTTTCCAAATGAAATCATAAGTACCCAAAACGCATTCTCACATTTTGTTTTCCTTGCTAGCCCTCCAGAGTTGAAATCTCAACAGATATAAAACCTGACTTCAGAGTGTCACAGGCGATGCTTTACTAAACATTTTGTCTCTGAATTACATCGTTACCTTTCAGGTCCCCAAATCAATTTCATTGCCACCTGCCCCAAGACTGCTATGCCAACGACAAACATTTTGCATTTTTTTGTGCCAGCACCACTTTCCAGAAGGCAATTTCTATGTTAGTTAGGGTAATTAACATTAGCTTCTGAAATGGATCAGCTTTGAAATTTCAGTGGTTTATCACACGAAGGGTTTAGTTCTCAATCACATCATACAAAGCCATTACAGAAGAGGGCTGGAGGATTTTTGTGATGTTTGGAAGGTTCTAATCTAGAAGCAGCTGTTACCATTTATGTCCGTGACTCATCAGGCTACACCTAATCATGTGTCCCTTGAAACACGGTTTCAAGAGACGACAGGAACATAAGCATATTTGGGATAGTGACAATGTTACCATATTCTGACTTGATTCTTTTCTTTCTGCAACCCTCTGCTTTCCTTCCTTCCTTCCTTCCTTCCTTCCTTCCTGCCTGCCTGCCTGCCTGCCTTCCTTCCTTCCTTCCTTCCTTCCTTCCTTCCTTCCTTCCTTCCTTCCTTCTCATTTTTATTGGAGTGCGCATATATAGATATATACACACACGTATTATATATATTCAATGCTTATATAATACATAAATGTAATTACGCAAATATAATCCCACTATATGTTATATGTATCATATAAATGTAATTATGTAAACCTAATTTTAATATAATACAACAATATCTGACTTGCAATTGCCAACTGACCAAAAGTCTAGTATTGCTCAAGAATTCTAGCATTAGAATGAAACAAACAAAGAAAAACACCAGAATAAACATCCATAAGTCTTCAACTTTCCTTGAAACAAAATTATCAAAAATATAATCTGGAGTCAAGTTATGAAAATATGAAAGACTGAATTGGTTCATGTCTGTACTTCAGGTGAAATAGAATTCCAGAAAAAAAAAAAATAACTGATAGAAAAGCAATCTCAACACACGATCTGTGAGGATGATGGGCTATGTTTTAAGGAGCTGGTCAGTGAAAGATAAGTCAATCATCACAAGATCCTAAGTGGCTGAAATCATAACAAAATATCTCTGATGCTATAGCAGGGCAGAAATATTCCAGGAAGATCAGCAGTGTGGCCTTGTGAATTCTCCCTCCATCCCCAGCCTGTACTCTGAAGTACCGTAAATAAATAAGTTCTGTAAGATTCCAAGAGGCAGATAAAATTCTTATGGACAAACTCCAAATGATGGGGAAAGACTGCCTTGAGTACTTTGTGGAGAAGCGTAGCAGAGGTTTAGTAGGGAAGGGTGAGCATTGAATTAGAACCTGGGCTCATTTGGAGAGGTCATGGAGGAGAGAGGAGGGAAGGGGCTCTGTTTCATTTTTTAAAAGCCCTTTTAGCCCTTAATAGTCCATAATTCCACAGTTGGTATTTTTTTGTCCTCACCAGACTGCAAGTTTCTGAAGTCCTTGGTTATATTCTGGGAGTTTGGAGACTGGTTAGATCCCTTATCAGGTTGAGTAGTGGTCCTGAAGCTCTAAACCACACCAGCCCACAGCCTGATCCAGCCCAAGGCCTGAACCAGCCCAAGGCCTGATCCAGCCCACAGCCTGATCCAGCCCAGCCTGATCCAGCCCATAGCCTGATCCAGCCCAGCCTGATCCAGCCCACACAGCCTGATCCAGCCCAGCCTGATCCAGCCCACAGCCTGATCCAGCCCACAGCCTGATCCAGCCCAGCCTGATCCAGCCCATAGCCTGATCCAGCCCAGCCTGATCCAGCCCAGCCTGATCCAGCCCACACAGCCTGATCCAGCCCAGCCTGATCCAGCCCACAGCCTGATCCAGCCCACAGCCTGATCCAGCCCACATCCTCCCACTTAGTCCTCACCTCTCACGCCTTGGTGTTCTCTGAGCTTACTGTTCACCTCCTCCCTGAGTACCTATTCCATCGTCCTGCCCTTTTCCCTGTATTCTTTCCTGCTCACCGGCCCTTCTGCTTTTATCCATGCACTGCTTCCGAGTTCTTGCTCTCTGCCAGGCTCTGTGGGAAATTGTGGACACACAAGATGGCCAGTGTCTGTCCTCAGTGGTGTTAGAGTTGAGCAGAGACTAGGTTCTGCTTTGCTGGAGCTTTCCCTGGGCTGTGAACAGGTCAGCAGTCCCCTGCTGTGCGCTCTCCGTTCCGTGACTCACTCATCAGGGAGCACCAGAGCCTGGGCCCCCAGAGAGCAGAGGTGAGACAGACGCTCTGAATTCACACTTTACTGGGGAGTGAAGTCACCAGGAAAGATAGAAAGTAGGAAGAAGGGATGTGAAACAGAAAAGGGAGTGGAAAGCGAGGTAAACACAGAATCCTGAGGCCAGGTGACAGCTCGGTCTGGCGGAGTGTCTTCAGAATGGCTCCTTAAGACACAGCGTCTGTGAGCAGCTTGTCAAGGAGAGGAAAGAAAACACACGTGTGCCCGTGATCTTCTCCTACCCCCTGTCTGTTGCTGTCACTGCTCAGAGTCCATCCTGCCCGGCGTTGATTTCTTCACACTTTCTGGGTCCTTTCAAGGCTGCCAAGGAGAAATTAAAGTCATCTGTGGATGGGTAGGACTGTGCACAGTCATAGCAGTCAGCCTCCCACATCAGTGGGTGCCACAGGGGGACATCCCTGGTGCAAACTGCCAGGGGCAGCTCTGGCAGGTTGGCTGAGACGGAGCAGTGAGTGGGGGAAGCCGCCACTTGGAGAGAAGGAGATTAGACAAAGCAACAGCATTCTGGGATGACCAATAATTGGATTCTGATTTAGCTCCGGGGATAATACCGAGTTAAAGGTTGTTTTCCCTGAGCTTGTGGAGTTCACAGTCTAGTAGAGGAAATAGACATTGAATGTAACTCTGAGCTAAAAACATCAGGTTCTCACACGGAAGGCTTCATAAAGCAGGAGACATTCGGGTGGTAGGCTTAGCATACATTTTATAAATAGATAATCTCTAATTGAACCAATATTATCCAACATACAGTTCTGTAAATCAAGGTCTCATATTCTCTAGATGTATTTCTATACATAAGGTGTAGCAGACACTGCCAACTGGTTCATTCATTTGCACTCCAAAATTTCAACCACAATTCTATAGGACAAAAGTTGAAAAGTTAAGTTAATCCCTGGGTCAGTGATTTTAGTTTTCTCACGCATAGGTGCCTGCGAGGGGAGAGGCCCGATGAGCAAGGGAAACAGACCTTCCAGCAAGGCGATGTGGGATCCTGCACCCCACAACGCGGGCTCGGGGGTGCTTGGTGATGGTGGTGGCAGTGTGGCCACCATCAGTAGATTCGTTCTATCTCTGGGACGTGTTATTTATTCTTCACTTTTTACTTTACACTCTTGCCTTTCTGGCCTTCCTGGAAATTCTCTAACCTGTCTGATAAATGTATTTCTACCTGATCTATCTAAGTGGATTCTGTGGTCTGTAAGCAAGAATTCTGAAGGATACTATAAATTATAGTATACCATGGAATACTATGCAGCATTAAAAAAAGATGGAGACTTTACCCCTTTTGTGTTTACATGGATGGAGCTGGAAAATATTTTCTTAGTAAAGTACCTCAGGAATGGAAAAAAAATCCAGTGTACTCAGTACTACTATAAAACAATTTATAATCACTCACACTTTCATATCAGAGATGAATCACAACTATAGCCCAGGATGAAGGAGGGAATGGGCAGGCAGGGGGTTGGTTCGATAGAGGGAGGGTTGATGGTGGGACCACACCGATGGAGCATATCGCAAGGGTACAAGTCAAATCTATCAAGTATAGAACACAAATGTCTTAACCCTGTGATTAAGTAAATGAGGTGAAAGCTATGTTAATCAGTAGGATGTAAGCATTCCAATTTGTACAAATAATCAACACATTGAATCCCACAAAGGCATAAATGTCTTCATGATCTATGTATATATGACTTAATTTAAAAAACCTTAAAAAAGAAGATATATTTTTTATCACGGTAACAGTATTCTGATATTTCTTACACAATTAAAATGATCACTTACATAACCTATATCAGCTAAATTTTCTTGGTATCATATTGTAAAACATAGCTTTTAAAAATGTTTATAACAGAGTATATGTGACATTAATATGCCTAATGATTAAAATTTTAATGATAAAAAAGAAATATTAAAAGTCATTCTGTTAAATCAGATTCTATAACCATAAACTTCTAGAAAGTTAGAGTTCAAACTATTTTTATGGAAGGATTCCTCGGAGCTGAGGACAGGCTGGCACACACCGCAGCAGTGGGGTCCGCGTGTTTCACGGTTGGACTTGACCGGGTCCGAGGGGATCTTCGTCCCTCTCACTGGTCCTCGCTTCCCTCCCCTTCCTTCCCATTATCTTCTGGTATTCACACTACACATTAACATTCCAGGGAAATTTTTAACTAAATTTTTTTTAAGATTTATTATTGATTTAAATCTGCAACATTCCCATAAACATACCTTTATTTATAGAAATGTAAATGGCTCCTTCCACACCCCCAATTCTCTTACTTCATAGCATAGAGCTGTTATGTTCTACATTGTTTTTAATGTGATAGTGTCACTAATTATAACTACTATTTCCTGACTCGTGTGTGTTACTCTACTTAACTGACTATATGCATATTCCTTTGGAAACTCATAATAATTCTGTGAAGTGGGTATTATTTCCCACCACCCATTCAGAGGTGCTAAAAAATGCATAAAAGGTCACCCAACTACCATATGGCAAAGATCCAAACTACGCTTTCTTTTAAAATATTGAAGTGGAGTTGAAACAGTCTAATGACTTAAAATCTTCAATCTGTAGCTAATAGCACTTATTCTTACAGATAATATTTGGGAGTCCTTTCCCCAGGTGTCACCTGCCTTTGAGACTTCAGTTGGAATCAGTCATATATAAAAACACTTAAGTTAGGTTCAAATAGCCATTGATTTAAGCAGTAATTATTTCCAACCAGGTCAGTAATAAGAAGCACTGATATCATTTATTTTTCAACAGCTTCATGGTAAAGGGACAGCAGATAGTATTGACTGTTAAAGTGGGTTAAATATCTCACAAATTTTTCTTTTTCCCTTTTTTAATTAAATCATAGCTGTGTACATTAATGCAATCATGGGGTACAATGTGCTGGTTTCATATACAATCTGAAATATTTTCATCAACCTGGTTAACATAGCCTTCATGGCATTTTCTTAGTTACTGTGTTAAGACTTTTATATTCTTCATTTAGTAAGTTTCACAAATTTTTAAATAACGTTTTAGGTTTTGTTGGCATATACTGTTCATTTATATACACAATGATTTCATGATATATAAATTCCTGGCATATGTATTTTTTCTTCATCTTTTTAAACACCCACAAAATGTTGGTCTGGAATAATTATAGCTAAAGCAAATAACAAGTCACTCTAAATGGCTAGAAGGTTATGGCTTTGGAGGCCGAGTCACGTCATCAGCCTGGTCTGCTGAAGTCTTTTCTGCTCCCAGAGAACCTGCTTCGAGGCTGCAGCTGCCCTTCTCCCTCTCTGAGAGACAGTAATGGGAGCGTTAACTAGTCTAATTGCTTGCAAACATAATTGTCCATAATTTGAAAAGAGCAAACAGCATACTGTCCGAAGCTTGTAGGAAACAGAGGAAAGGTTCTGATGAATGAGTAGAGCGGAAGGAGGTGAGCTTCCTCTGTTATCTCACTTTCCAGGAAGCTCCAAGCACGTTGCACTGAGGGAAAACAGAGGTGTTAGACTGCTAGAAATACACCTGCAGAATGACTCGAGGAACCACTGTGAGTAGTGACCCGCGGAGAGCAATGTTACTGCTCAGAAAGCAAAGCATACTTGCTCTGAGCAGTTTCGTGACTGCGTTACAACCGAAGTCACTGCCGAGGTTGGCTTCCACCAGCTGTGTGCACTTGGTGGCTATGAACCACCTGAGAATTTCATAATAAACCTTCCCGTTTTGCTTAAAGTACTTTGAGTGGGTCTACGAGTATTTCATTTGAAGCTGGAGAGTTCTAACTCATAAAAGACTGGAGTAACCAAATCAGATACTGAGTCCTTTAGAACAGTGGTTCTCAACCTTCCTAATGCCACGGCCCTGTAATAGAGTTCCTGTGGGTCATGACCCACAGGCTGAGAACTGCGGCTTTAGAGAAAGCCAGACTCCTTTTTCTGGACATTAGGTTTCCAGCTCCAGGAGAGAAAAGAAATGGGAAAGGGGTGCTTTGCCTTGAGATGGAAAGTTCAGCCTCTGGGGAAATCTGAATGATAATCTCCAGGGCTTGTCGCCAACAGGTGCCCTGTAGAGAAGAGAGACCATGAGCCTTTGAAGAGGTGCAGGGAACATCACGACACATCAATTAGACAATGGAAAGTCATGTCTCAGAATTAATTCAACACATTTTAAAGGATATTATGTGGATTTCAACCAAGTCGCATATGGCTTAAAGAAAAGGGTTCAGCAATTGGTCTCCAACTGCCGATCACTATTAATTCATTCAGTTCAGTTCATTTTAAGCTGACTGTAGATTAACTGTCATGTGCTCTGGTTAAGGAACAAAAAAAACCACAGGTAATTTCTTCTGAGAAATGTGTACTTTTTGAGGCTACATCATAACCTAAATTACATCAATGCACGATTTAATTGTTATTTTGCTCTCTTACCTTCCTTTAATAAATCTTGTTTTAGAGCCAGGGCTCTTGAATTTCAGGTGATGCTACCCAGGCAAATAAAAACCAGGTGCCTGGGTCAGTGATTCAGGCAAACCAATTTCCTTTCTAAATGGAGAGATCTCAAAACAGAATAAGGCAATGCACCACTGTAAAGGAAACCCACTCTTCAAACTGTTTTCATCTCTAAGAGCTATGACTCAATGACCTCCAAAGATAAATGTAAGAAAACAAAAAAGACAACCTTCGCCTCAAGGGAAAAGAAAGTTGTCCACCGAAGCTGAATATTTATGTAATATCTCTGTTGCCTCTAAGATCTCTTCTGTAGTAAAATTCTTCTTAGAATAAGAAATTAGAGTTGGTAGGTTGTCTTCATGTGTGTTAATCTTTTTCTTTCTCTCTCTCTCTCTATTTTGGTCTTTGTAAATAGTTCTAGTCCAATAGACTTCTCTAATAAGTACATTAAATAATAATAAATAACGGGTGTTACAGCAATGTGACTAACTAGTGGTAGCATTTAAAAGTTGGGTCTTGGAGTGGCCTGCTTTCACTTCCAAAAGCCGTGCCATTAGGCAACTAATGGAAAATTCATTTATTATCTACAGATAATAGTAAAATAAATAATAGTACTTATCTCTCGGGGACACTATGAGAATTAAAGGAAATAATTCATGTAAAATACTTGAAGTCCTAACCAGTTTAATTACATAAGTGCACTTTCTCATTCAGCACGTGTTTGCTGGCCCTGCCCTGTGTGCTCGGCACTGTTTTAGGTTTGAGGGATGCAGCTCTAAGCAAAAGACAAGACCTATTCCTTCAGAGACACTTACAAGTGAGACAGAGAAGTGTTAAGGACATGGGGTAAAAACTAAGGAAAGCTGAATAAAATTTTAAACAATGACAAGAACTTCCTGAATCAAATATTATACCTCACTTTGCAAATCTGTATTCTAGAGCATTAAGATGTTGTTAAATACCACATCAGTTTTTAGTAAAAGTAGGCCAATAATTTGGTGAAAAGAGGAAAGTTCTGTTTTCTATAGTAGATGCAGAAAAATACAACCAATTATCCATAGATGTTATGTAGCTTTCTTTTCCACCTTTGTGAGCATTCTCCTATGGTTTCAATTAAAGTGTTCATTTTAAGTATGAAAAAAAAGTGAGTAAATACATGCTATCGTAGTTGGAAGTGGTCACTCCTGTGATGAAAAACACTCATTTGAATAGAGCTTTTTAACCATAAGCTAGTATACATATATATAATTTTTTTTCTTTTTTTGAGACAGAGCCTCAAGATGTCACCCTGGGTAGAGTGCTGTGACGTCACAGCTCACAGCAACCTCCAACTCCTGCGCTTAAGCAATTCTCTGGCCTCAGCCTCCCAAGTAGCTGGGACTACAAGCACCTGCCACAACACCCAGCTATTTTTTGGTTGTAGTTGTCATTGTTGTTTGGCAGGCCCAGACTGGATTTGAACCCACTAGCTCTAGTGTATGTGGCTGGCGCCTTAGCCCCTTGAGCTAGAGGCCCCGAGCCAAGCTATTTTATGTTAATGGTGTTTCCTGGCCAGAGGGAATGACCAGGTTGAGAGGACAGAACTGAATGACTATAATATTTCACTCATCATTTTGCCCCTTTCGCCAACTAGGTGCATCACACAGCAACTTGAAGAGCACAGTGGGAGTCAAACTTCTTTGATTTTCAAATATTGTCAATTTTGAAATCTTTTTCAAATAAACACTCTATAGAGACACTGGATCTGTAAGAAGGAAGATTGTTAATTCTTGATTTGGTAAATTTTTTGAAGCAGCTTTGGAAAGAAAATTGCAATCAGCCAATATTTCTAAAATTGAAAATCCTTTTTGCTCCTAACAAACTTACTGAAGTAGCATTGATAATGATGGTTATGACTATTGATATCAATAATTGTTACTGTAATAAAAACACCCAGGATTCAGAGAAAGATCACTATGTATCACAGTATTGTTAAACGTAATCTCATTGATGATTCCTTAAAACACTCTGAGTTGCGTGCCATTATCACCTTCAATTAAAAATGAGCACACCAAGCCTTATAGAAGTTCAGGACTCCTGAGGACACTGGCTGGTGGGGAGAAGGGTCAAAGGCTGTGGCATTGACTTAAAACTCTGCAGTGTTTTGCCAGAACTTTTGTTTTTGGTGGAGTTTTTCCTTCATTATCTGTTCTAGAAATCAACATTCATTCACTGTCCCAGTGTATTCAACATTTTACATATAATGTGTTGGTTAATTGTCTGAACAAATACGATGATGTTTAGTCAGCTAGCGGTAGATAACCAGCCATTCCAAAAGTGAGTGGCCAACAACAGTATTTTTTTTCTCATGCATAGGTTTTTAGGTCAGACTGGGAGTCAGTTGACAGTTTGTGTTCAGTTGAGGTCAGCTTTAAGCCAGGTGTCATCCAGATATTCTCAATACAACTTTCATTTTCTTGGACCATTTGGCTCCCTGAGTATATATTTCTCATGATAACGAATGAAACACAGGACAGCAAGCCCAGTTATGCGAGCGGACAGTAAGACTTCATCTTCATCAGCCCCATGAAATTTCTTTGGCCAAAGCCTCGTATCTCTGGCATCGGGGAATGCTTCTGGCTGCCTGTAAAGACTTGTGGCAAAGGATACAATCATCGAATCTTTAAAACACTCTGAGTTATGTGTCACCATCATCCTCAGTTTAAATATAAGCAAACTACCTTGTACAAGTTCAGTATCTTCTGTAGATACAGGAATGTAAAGACTTGGTGACAATGAATTCGATGTACCGTGGGTATCTGTAGTTTTATTATGGATGAGGGATTAGAGACTTAGGTTATTCATGAAACTTGACTTTGGCTACTTAACTCTTAACTGAGATAGCAAGCTTTTTCTGTCTGTTCTCAAAAAACAAGATGCTAAAAATGGAAAAGGGGGAACTTGAGAAAACTTCCGCTGTATGCCTCCATTCTTCTTTGTATCATTTTCAATATTTGATCTTGTTCATATCTACACTAAGCACTAAGGTCAATAAGTGCTTGATGATCATGAAACAGCCATCGAGGGCTCCAGTCAAAATAGAGGCAAATGTACAGAAATGCTAGTATTCAATGCAACATTTCTATAGCCTTTTTTCTGCTACTAATTGTGTTTGTGTAAAAGAAATTTTAATGAGTAATGCAGAGGTAGAGTGGGCCTTTGAGCAAGGAAATGCATATTTTTAAGGGATAGAGATGATTAAAATGAAATGCAGGCATTCCTTATGTAGGATTATTATAACAAGCAATTTAAAGCAAACCTATTATCCTCTCTTGTTTTTAATAAGAAAAATGAAATGAAACAACACAAAAAACCCATAAACCATGATTATAGACTTGAGCTTTCTAAATGGGGGCAAATTTGGCTCTTGATTTTTTTCATTCTTCTAAAGATGTAAATCTGGGGCTTATCCTACATGGTGTTAATATGATGTACCTCAATTCCAAAGGTTTCAACACAATGGATGTAAAATGTCCAATGTTTCAGGGCAATTAACAATTCTTCAACAACTGAGAGATATTCTTTTGGTTCTTGAAAATGTGTAGAAACCTTAACTCTTTAAAATTGGTGAGAAGCCAGAGATGGTATATGGCAAATATGAGGCAAAGCACGGTGAGAGCTGACATTTCTCAAGTCCTGACAATGTAGCAGTTAGGGGGGCACCACGTCATCCGCATGGTCAGATCCAGTCCTGAGAAGAACCTTTTACTCTTTCATGCGTTCAATGAATATACGGTGATCATTCTTCCCTTTCCCAGAACCTGTGCCAATTGCTGGTAACACAGTGTTGAACAAAACTAGGCATGGTCCTTGTCCTCATGGAGCTTATGGTCTAACCAAATAATCACAGAAATAATGACAGCACTTACTGTGTTAAGTGCTGTACAAATGAGGTCAATGAGTACTTTGGGGAATTCTTCCCTGAGGAGCTCATCTGAGTTGAGATTGGAAGGATAAGGAGAATAAAATTATGCACAGGGAGAGTAGTAGGTCAGGGGAATAGCGCATACGTGGATATGCAAACATTTGACAGAGGAGTAGAGGAGCTCTGATCTCTGAAGAGGAAAGAGTGAAGACAGGCAGAGAAGGATGAGGGGAGAAGAAAGGGGTTCAGACCAAGCAGGATTGGGCTGGCAGAAGCAGAGTTTTGCCTTTATTCCAAGTACAACCAGGAAGTTGTTCAAGGGAGCATCAAGCAGGAGCACCCACTGGGGAATCCTCATAACTGTCTGGCTGCCAGGTAGAGATGGGATTAGATAGACCATGGGCAGGGGGGATGCACATGGGCTATCAATACTTCCATACTACTTCAGCTGTCAAAACAAGAATAAGTAAAGCATGAACTACTGGGATGATAGTGGAGGTAAAGAGAAATAGCATATTTCAAAATTTTAAGACACATTTAGAAAATGGTTAACATATCTGCAATCAGGATGCTTCTTTAGCCTGTGTTCTATAACTAGTTATCCAATTGGCATTCCCCACAAAATTGCAGAAAATTTTTCAAAATTCAAAAGACAATAGGGCAACACTCTTAAAAACAGCACATAGCCAACACTCTTGATCACTCTTGATGGCACAGATGACAATGTGGTATAAAAAGCCTTGATTCTTTAGGATTTGTGAATCAAACAACATGCTCATTGCAAGATTTCTTTTTTTGTTTTACATATACATGTGTTAATTAGGTTTCCACTTTTTGCCTTCACTGAATTTAAAAGGCTTAAAATTTAATAACAATAACAATGTTTAAGATAAGGACTAGAAACAAAAACCACATAAAGAATGAACGAAGATAAATACATTCAGAAAAGAAAACAGACAATTACTGCATCAAAATATTAAGCAATA
>CAUYON010120147.1:0-11427 GCA_963573935.1 Arctocebus calabarensis
TAGGCCACATTGTCCCCGCAACTGGAGAACAAGTTCTCTTCCACCTCAAACTATAATGAAGCAGAGTGAAAAATGTAGACTGTGGTAAAGTATCGATGATCATAGAATGGTCTGAATGGTAGGTTTACCATTCAGAAAAAACCTTTTTTTTTTTTTTCCTTTTTGAGGCAGAATATCACTCTGTCACCCTGGGGAGAGTGCTGTGTCATCACAGCTCACAGCAACCTCAAACTTTTGGGCTCAAGTAGTCCCCTTGCCTCAGCCTCCCAAGTAACTGAGACTACAGGCACCTGCTACAATGCCAGGCCGGTTTTTTTATTTTTAACAGAGACAGGGTCTCACTCTTGCTCAGGCTGGTCTTGAACTCCTGAGCTCAGGTGATCCACTCATGTCAACCTCCCAGAGTGCTAGGATTACAGATGAGAGCCATTGTGCCCAGCCTAATTTTTCTATTTTTAATAGAAACAGGGTCTCACTCATCATCTAAGCCCAAGAGCTGGAGGCTGCTGTGAGCTGTGATGCCACTGCACTCTACCGAGGGTGACAAAGTGAGACTCTGGCTCTTAAAAAAAAAAAAAAGAAAGAAATAGGGTCTCACTCTTGCTCAGGCTGCTCTGGAACTCATGTTCTAAAGGAATCCTCCCATGTTGGCCTCCCAGAGTGGTAGGATTAATGATGTGAGTGACTGCGTGCAGCCAGTTTCTGCTTCTTAACTGTTACAAGTAATGCTGCCATAGGGACCTAGAAATGCTGGTGTCCCCATGTTCATGATTATTTTCTTTTAACTGTCATTTCTTCCATTGAATGGCTTTCAGCACATTTATATGTCATTTTAGTTGCTATCCATATTCTGAAATCTATTTCTGACATTTCAGCCATTTGTTTATGGATAGCATGTTTTGATGTATCTCCTTTGTTATTCCTTGGGGGGGTTATCCCATTATTCATTTGTTTTTTTATTTTTTTGAGATAGAGTCTCCACCTGTGGCCCTGGGTAGAGTGCTGTGAAATCGTAGCTCACAGAAACCTTCCAACTCTTGGGCTCAAGCGATCCTCTTGCCTCAGTTTTTCTATTTTTAGTAGAGATGGGGGTCTCACTTTTGCTCAGGCTGTTCTGGAACTTCTGAGCCCAAGCAATCCACCCACCTCCACCTTCCAGAGTAGATTATTCATGTTGCCAGAGTTCTTTTACTGGTTCTGCCCCATGATTATTTTCCACAGTTTGGCTAGTAAAACTGGTAGGGTGCAATTGAATTGAGGGCCCCAGGAATTGTAGTTAACCAGCCCTTTACCAAAGAGCTGGGACTGGTGGTTGTGGCTTTTCCCCTACAGCTTTACAAAGGTCCTTTTTAGACCTGCAGCCAGAGACACAGGGCTAGCTGGCTCTGTTTTTTAGTCAGCCACCCTCTATCCAATCCTAATGATTTAGGCTGAAATCTCAGCTGAGAAGAGATACACACAACTGAGACACAGCTTCCCCAGACCAGCGACAGCTAGAGGAGGAAAATCAGTTCCTCCCAGTCCAATACAACCACAGCTCCACATCGGAAGGTCCCCAGGTGGACAGCCCAGGTCAAGAGTTCCAATCTGATTGTCCCAGGCCATATAATCACTGCTCAACTAGGAGAGTTCAAAAGGTCTCTAGAAACCTGATAGCAGGAATCCATAGGCAGTTCTTTTTTTTTGAGACAGAGCCTCAAGCTGTCACCCTGGGTAGAGTGCTACAACATCAGAGCTCACAGCAACCTCCAATTCCTGGGCTCAAGCGAGTCTCCTGCCATAGGCAGTTCTATTCCAAAAACCCGAGAGGCTGGAGTCTGGCTCCCTCCGGTGCTCAATGGAGTCAGGAAGGCCTGCCCAGCCAAGGAGTCTGTCTAAGGGGGTTGGTACCTCCACCCCCACCTTGCACCAACTCCAGTAACTCCTCAGGGCTGGTGCCTGGCTCCTTCCAGTGAGCAACGGGCCCGGGATAGGTGACTCTGCACCTGCCAGAGTCAAAAGAGACTCAGTGCCTCCTCCCCCTCCGCACACTGCCACTGTCAACCCCAGGAGCTGAAGCCCAGCTCCCTCCAGTGGTCAACAGAATCAGGGCTGTGTCCTACCAAGTCTGGCTTAGGATGTGAGCACCTCTGCCTGCTGGTGGGCACCTTCACAGTGTGTTTTTCTCCCACACAGTCTGCACCTCTGCCCCAATTGCAGTCCACTCCCGGCAACCCAGAGGGGCTGAAGCCCAGCTCTTTCCAGGGATCAACAGCATGGGGGAAGTGCTCCTCCAAAGTCTGACCCAAGCATGAGTCCTGCTGCCCGCTGCTTACATGGTGGTGCTTTTCTCTCTCTTCCTAGTCCCTCTCTCCCCACACCCCCAACTTCCACTTGAGTCCCTGTTTCCACACAGTTGTCCAGCAACCCACACAGTGCCCATGCCTCTCAAGGCATTGGAAAAACTCTGTGCTCTGCAGGGGACAGGCTTTCAGAACACCAGATGAGGGGGTAAGGGTGGACTGGGAGTTCAGAATTGCGGGCAAAATATTTGTTCAATTTTATGCTGGGAAGGAGAATGCCTAGGCTCACAGGTGGGACTTGTCTGGAGAAGGAGGTCTGGTGTTCAGTAGCTCTCTCCCATAGGGTATAGAATAAGAGGTCTTTTGTTTACCGCTCACATGGAGAGAGGACACAGTGAGCCATTCTCTTGAGGGAGGAGGTCTCTCATCCTCTTGGTATGGGTTTTGGACCTGGGGTTTGTTTCCTTGGAGTTGCAGCTTGCCTCAGCAAGGTTGATGTGCAATCATCAAGCTTCTTTCTTAGTTCTGCTCCCAACCTTCAGCTTCATTGAGTTTATTCAGTCCCTTATCTTTTCCTGGATGGGAGCCTCTTTCAAAAGCTGGCTCCAGTCAGCCATCTTACCTCCTACATCTTTGATGATTTTAGATTGACAAGAGGTTGCCAAATACTTTTTGGTAGACAAAAGATCCTACCATTTGAGAACTCTTGGGTTAAAGATTACCTTCACAGGATGTATGGCAAAGACTCAGAAGTCTGGATGTCTTAAGACTTTTGTACAATAATATTTCCAAGGATAGATAAAGTTTTTAGTATTAATGAGAAAAGAACAATTTGATAACACAAATAAATATCCACAAATGTTATCACACTGGATAGAACACGACCAATTCTGAATTATGTGAATTTGACATAGTATTATGAGATTCTTTGAGCTGGTTTAATGATCTAAAATTGTACCACTCCCTCTGCAGTTGCAGGGGCAATCTTTGCATCTTTCTGAGATTCCTTTTTGTTGGTATCAGGTTCATTTATTTATTTATTTTTATTTTTTGAGTCAAAGTTTCAAGCTGTTGCCCTGGGTAGAATGCCATGGCATTGTCATAACTCACAGCAACCTCTGACTCTTGGGCTCAAGCGATCCTCTTGCCTCGGTTTTTCTATGTTCAGTATTGACAGAGGTCTCACTCTTGTTCAATCTTGTCTTGAATTCTTGAGCTCAATGGATCCATCCACCTCAGCTTCCCAGAGTGCTAGGATTATAGGTGTGAGCCACCGTGCCCAGCTTTCTGTTAGTATTTGTTAATTAAGAAAACTTGCATTTAGAAAGCTAAGTTTTAGAATTGTTTGAGTTAGCTTTATATTATAAAGCTGTCTTGAGGAGTTCAAATTTTATTAGAAGAATTATTAAAGGATTATGGCATATTTTACAACTGCACAAAATCTCAAATGGGAAGAAAAGAAAACTTTTTTTCTATTCCAGATTTTAATCTGGGACTTCTTTTGTGAGAAACACAGATTAGGAGTCTGGAATAAGAATGGCAAGAAATAGAAAGGATACACAGAGGGTGCCCAAAAAGTGTACATTTTTTCAGAAGGAAAAAATTGTATTAAAATTTGTAATACTTAACATATACCAATAACATTTGTTATCTTGTATATTGTATTTTGTATCTCTTGTAATTGCAGAAGTCAAATGTGACTTGAGTATTACTATTTTAATACAGCTTTTTCCTTCTTAAAGTGTATATTCATTTATTTTTGGCACCTTCTGTATTGGAGGAAGATGGAAGCCTTTCCCAAGGAATCTTAGAAATACTTGAGGAATGGACAAAACTCCCCAAGGTCATATAAGATGGAGGCTTAGACTATGTCAGTTGAATATTAAAAAGAGAAATGATCCCCTAGAATCTGGAGAAGATGGGGTACATTTGAAGTTATACTCAAAACCCAAAGAATGTTGACTAAGGAATAAAAGGATATGTTAGGACATTTTAGAGGGCAGATATCTGGGGCAAACCCTTGATTTACCAGTCTTGGCAGAGTAGGCCTCAGTATAGGGAGTGAGGAGCTTCCCTAATGCTACATGTATGATGATGTCAGTTGTAGACAGTCTAGTGCCCTTGTGTCCTATGTATTAAACTTGATTTTCTCTTCTACTTTCCCTTATCAGCTAGGCTGTAACCCTGTTTCCATCTGTCTCTGATTTTTTGTTTCACCTCTTGTTTACAGTTCTGTACCTGGTCATTGGACCACCTTTCATATTTGGTCTTTTATGTTGTACTCTTGGCCTTTCATCAGGGAGCTGGCATGGATCCACCATACTATCTTAGGTCTCAAAATTAAGCTGTGTTTGGGGATGATGAACATGCTCTAAAATTAGATTGTAGTAATAGTTGCACAACTCTGTGGACATACTAAAAACCACTCAAATGCACACTTTAAATGGGTGAATTTTTGATATGTGACTATATAAATATAACATGTGAATAAAACTGTTGAAAATCAAACTCAGATTACTGGCTAGTGCACAGTACAATTAGAGTAGTTGATAGTTATATGACATTCAGTATGTGTAATAATTATCTGAATGGTTTATTTATAATTCTTACAACACTATGAGATAGACATTATCATTACTCCTACTTTTACAGAGACAGCAATGTCATGTAATTTTCTTTTTTTAAAAAATTATTTATTTATTTAGAGACAGAGCCTCAAGCTGTCACCCTGGGTAGAGTGCTGTGGCATCACATCTCACAGCAACCTCCAAATCCTGGGTTCAAGCAAGTCTCCTGCCTCTGCCTCCCAAGTAGCTGGGACTACAAGGCACCCGCCACAATGCCCGGCCATTTTTTGGTTGCAGCTGTCATTGTTGTTTGGCAGGCCCAGGCTGGATTCGAACCCGCCAGCTCAGGTGTACGTGGCTGGCACCTTAGCCCGCTGACCCACAGGTGCTGAGCCTGTCATGTAATTATCTCTCTGTCTTAAAGCTTATATGTGCCAGAGCCAAAATGAGAGCAGGAAATCTGGCTTCAAAATCAGTGCTCTTCAGCCAAGGCAACAGTCAGCAGAGTGAGCCGACACCTGGTAGACCAGGAGAAAGTATTTGCAAACCATTCATCTGAAAGGGATATTCATTTAATATCCCAAATATACAAAAAACTCAAACAACTGAATAACTCCCCCCTAACCAAATAATCCCATTAAAATGGGCAAAGGACATGAATACCTACAAGTGGCATAAGAAAAAAAGCTCAACATCACTAATCTTCAGAGAAATGCACATTAAAACCACAACAAGATATCCTCTTACTACCATCAGAATGGCTACTACTAAAAAGAAAAAAAAAAAAACAAACGTTAGCAAGGATATAAATGGAACTTTTAAACACTGTTGGTGGGGGTATAAATTGGTACATCCTCTGTGGAAAACAATATGGGGGTTTCTCAAAGAACTAAAAATAGAACTATCATTTGATCAAGCGATCCCACTACTGGGTATTGACTCAAAGAAAAAGACATGAATACATCAAAAAAAAAAAATACCTGCACTATTCACAATAGCAAAGATCAATGGAAGCATCCATCAATGGAAGAATGGATAAAGAAAGTGTTATTTATTTACACAATGGAATACTATTCAGCCATATAAAGGATGAAGTCGTGTCTGTTTCAGCAATATGGGTGGAATTTGTGGGCATTATCTGAGTGAAACAACCAGGCACAGAAAGTCAAATATTATGTGTTCTTCCTTACAAGTGGGTGCTAGAAAATATGTACACATGACTATAGAGAGAAGAATCTCTCAATTCCATTCTCTACAATGGAATCTCAGGAGGGTGAGTGGGCTGAAGGAGGGAGTGGATGATGAGAAATTAATTAATGGGTATAATGTATGTTATTCAAATGATAGATACCCTAAAAGCCCTGACTTGAGCACTATGTAATCTATGTATACAACAAAATTGTACATGTAGCTCATAAATCTGTGCAAATAAAAAAAAAATACCTCAAAAAATCATTGCATAGTATGGTATTAGAAAAGTGTGGAAAGTTTGACTGGCTTCTTTTTTTTCACATGTGATGCATTCCTTGGGACATTCATAAATATGAATAGCAAATTTTTATAATAATTACTGAAGTGAATCAGAGGGTGTATCATATATTTATTGCTGCAGAGTAATAAATAGCTGGTCTGAGATGGATTCACTCACATGTGGGATGGTAGGCTGTTGGTCAACTGTGGTGATGGGAGTGACTGGGTCAGGTGATTCTCATACGCCAGCAGGCTAGCCCAAGCATGTTCACAGGGCTGCAGGATTACAAGATCATTCCAAGTCCCAAAGTGCAAGTGTTTTGAAATCTCTGCTTGTATGCTATAGTGTCTCATTGGCCAAAGCAAATTCTGTAGTCAACCCACATTCAAGGGGTGGAGAAATAGGCTCTACTTTTTTATGGGAGGGAAAGAATTGTGGCTAGTTTTGCAATCTATCATAGGAAGAGAGAGAAGGATGGTTAAAGGTTAATGACAGATGTTAGGGAGTTTAAATAACTTTTGTGGTGGCACAATCTCTATGATCTTACATTTTCTCTAGCGTAGCTCAGGTTCTTAGAGGTGGATTATAGAGAAAACGAGATCTTGGGAATCAGTAATGGTGCCTAGTTGAAATGGCAGTGGACTCGGGATACAGGACCTGGTGAGAGGGTGATACCCAAATGATGTGGCAATGGTGCTTGACAGAGGCAGCCCATTCAGTAGAAGGTGCCAAGTAGAGGTCACGACTTTAGAGTACTAGAAATGGCTAACCAACGTGAATTTCAGATAATCTTTGGCCTCTTTTTTTTCACATGTGATGCATTCCTTGGGACATTCATAAATATGAATGTGGAAGATAAGGGACTTAAAGAGCAAGTGAGAGCAAAAGCCAGATACACTAGATTTTTAAACTCCATGATATAAACCATGATTCCCAGGGAGATAGTTTTGATTTTTAATAAACTGGGAAGTTGGGTTAGGTAATCATGCTTACTTTATTTTTTCCTTCCTTTTTAAAAAGATTTGTGAGTGGTTTGTATATATGTGAGGAGTACTGGCGGGGTTATAACTTTACCTTTGTTACTCCTAAATCGGGCAACTTTGTTACATAAAATAAAAAGTAATAGCCTCCGCTTGGCGCCTGTGGCTCAAGTGGCTAAGGCGCCAGCCACATACACCTGAGCTGGTGGGTTCGAATCCAGCCTCAGCCCACCAAACAACAATGATGGCTGCAACCAAAAAAATAGCTGGGCTTTATGGCAGTCGCCTGTAATCCCAGCTACTTGGGAGGCAGAGGCAGGAGTATAGCTTGAGCCCGGGAATTGAAGGTTGCTGTTAGCTGTGAAGCCACAGCACTCCACCCAGGGTGACAGCTTGAGGCTCTGTCTCAAAAAAAAAAAAAAAAGTAATAGCCTCAAAACTCAAACCTAATATATCCATCGCAAACAAAATTTCTTTTAATAATAATAATAATAATAATAATAATGATGAACATTTTTTGACCGCTTTGTATGTTTTAGGCATGTCATAAACATTTATCAGTGTTAGATCATTTATTCTAAACAACAATTTTTGAAATAAATACTAGGAAAAGAGATTAGTTGTGTTTTTAAACTTTCTGAAGTGTCCTTTAAATGTAATAATGGAAATTCTTTCATACCAATGAACTACTAAAGCTGTAGTTTAAAACAGAGAAGATATCTTTGACCAAAAGAGATTCAAACCATTTGTTCAGATATTCCTTAAAAGCTGTATAATAGAAAGCTGTATAATAAAAATTTATTGTTGGGTCATCTTATTAATAATATTTTAATTTCTTATTTGATGGTAAATAATTTCTTTTTAAAAAAATAATTTTCTTATGGTAAATATATTTCACTTACATTAAAATGATAGAAATTCTTTGAATAGAATTTATTTTATTGATAGAATTTATTTTATTCTTTTTGAGACAGAGTCTTGCTCTGTTACCTGGGGTAGAGTGCCATAGTGTCATCATAGCTCATGGAAACCATGAACTCCTGGGATCAAGTGGGCTGAGTAACTGGGACTACAGGCATGTGCCAGTATACCTGGCTAGTTTTTCTATTTTTTAGTAGCCTCATTTTTGCTCAGGCTGGTCTTGAACTCTGGAGCTCAAGCAATCCAGTCACCTCAGTTTCCCAGAGTACTAGAATTATAGGCATGAACCACCATGCCTGCCTGGCCGTGAACAAATTCCTTTTCTAAAAAGTTTCGGATAATCATATGTCCTCTGAAACTCACTTTTATACAACAGAGATTAATTTTAGATTTAAATACCTCTAATTCACTCAGTAATTGATCTAGCTAGAAATCGTAAATGAATTCACTGAACTAAGCACTAACAGATTGGTAGGCTCTGTGATGAAGGTGAATTTAAGAAAGCACGGATCCTCCATGTCTATACCTCCTAACAACTTTTAGATTAAAAAATTTATAAATGCTATGCTTGTCAAATAAAACTATGGTTTCTGCTCCCACTCACTCAATGATGAGCACAACCCTTTCCTTACACATTTGTGTTTGTGTGCTCTTTACAAGGATTTTTTTTTTTTTTTTTTGGCCTGGCGGAGAGTGTGGGAACAAAATGGAATATGAAAGAATTAAAAAAAAATGTGAACCTAGTATAATTTCTCAATGATTTTTCAATGTATATTTAAATAGATTTCTTTTTTGGTTAATATTAGGTAGGAAATTGCAAACATTTCATATGATGAGAATTGGCTAACTGGAATATTTAAATATATGATTTGATAAATTTGTTTTTAATATCTAATTGAATACAGCATATCATGTATCTATAGGTTTTAGTCAGTGCGTCTAAACAAATTTGGGAGTCCTGAAAAATATTCTACTTATCTTTAAAAGAATAATCCCAACCAATATGTCCTACTTGCTTCATCTGTTCTGAATTCAGAGCATCCCAGTGTGGACCACATTACCCAATCTCATGCCAAGCCTTACTGAGAAAGACAAGCAGCCCATGGATCGGTGTGCTTTGATTCATTGTTAAGGGAGATTTCTTCCAAACTAGTATTTTCATTCATGCTTTTGTTTGATATTCTGGAGTTATAACTCAGGGGAAAGTACCATTTAAGATTTGGATTTGATGAGGATATGCATTTCTTTTGTAAAATGATAGAAAGACTTTTATAATCATAGGCTCATTTTCAAGTAGGTCAATTACAGAAAAGGTTCTTGAGGATCTGGAGGTTTATGTCTCAAAAACATCCTTGGATGATATAATCCCAGTTTGGAGACCACTGCTTTATATTATGTCAGGAGGAAAAATACCCTTTCTTTTGTGAACAAACTCATTGGCTGTCTGAGTTCTTCAAAAAGATTTTCCATTTCCCTTGTTTTCTTGAAGCTTGACTTTTCCTTTATAATAGTCACTTTTAACACTCTCCAAAGGAGGCTATTCTTTCTTTATCTCCCTTTGTGTCATAGATCCAGGAAATGAGATGTCTAATTTTATCACTAGTCGGACACTTTTATTCTCGCATTTCTGCTTGAATTCCTTAAGACTCAACTCAAATGTCCCATTCTTCAGATCGCAACTCACGCATTCTTTACCAGCGAAGCCTTCTGCAATCTCTCAGTTTTGGTTAGCTTCCCTTATTATGTACTGTCATAAAATTGTGTTTTTATTAAATATTTATTTCATTTATAATTATATACTCTTTTTTTTTTTGGTAGAGACAGAGTCTCACTTTGTCACCCTCACAGCAACCTCCAGCTCCGGGGCTTAGGCGATTCTCTGGCCTCAGCCTCCCGAGTAGCTGGGACTACAGGCGCCTGCCACAACGCCTGGCTAATTTTTTGTTTTGCAGTTTGGCGGAGGCTGGGTTTGAACCCGCCACCTTCGGTATATGGGGCCGGCTCCCTACTCACTGAGCCACAGGTGCTGCCCTATAATTATATATTCATTAGGGTGATTATGAGATTACTTCCTGTTTTCCCACAAGACTCCAGTAGAGACTATGTTTGTTTTTACAACCATTGATCTTTAGCATCTGTAGAGTGCCTGAAAAATAGTAGCTATTCAATACATTTAGATGGTATGAATGGTGTCCTCCAAGGCTTCCTGATCAAATACCCTTATCTTGAGTTTGAAAGTCCTTCAGTTTGATTGTGATGGCCAGCCAGATTTGGGGACCATTCCTGTAACTACATGACATACGATAGAGGATCCTGGTTAATATCCTGGGCTGGGTCAAAAGGAAAGCCTGGCTACTGTTTATTAATTCCCATGTCTAGCAAGATACTTAGTTGCAAGATATAAAATAAATTCTGGTTGATTTGAATGGAGGATCATTTATTTTAAGGATATTAGGTTGCCTATAGAATGACTAGGAAGACTGGAGAATCAGGTTTACAGTTGTGCACCCAGGAAGAACAATTAAAATCATGTTGCAGAACTGGCCCAATGAGAACATTGCAACCAATGCCCTTATCATTAGATGCTTTAGCTTTCTCTGCAAATAGTATTCAAGTATGTCTGCTGCAGTTGCTTCAGAAACCTTACTTGCAGCTCCAGCTAGTAGTGTGAAGAGAGTTCTGTGCACTGTTGGCCACTGGGCAGAATTGGTGGGTGTTGTCTGATCAGCTGAGCTTAATTTATGGGCTTATGTCCTAGCTGCAAGGGAGGATGAGAAAGTCACATTTTTAGTTTCCATTGTGGAAGTTGGGCTCTGCCTTATCAAAACTTATAAGGTGAGGAAATTTTACAAGCAGACTGAGAAGTTTTAGATAGCAGTTAGCTAGAAGAGTGGTAAATGTTGGCGGTGCCTGTGGCTCAAGGAGTAGGGCGTCGGCGTCATATAATGGAGGTGGCGTGTTCAAACCCAGCCCTGGCCAAAACTGCAAAAAAAAAAAAAAAAAAGAGAAATTAAAAAAAAAAGTGGTAAATGTCAACTAGAAGCGCTTACTGTGGGACGTGGTAATTGCTTATTTCTCCCTTTGCTATATCCTAATAGTTGCATCTTTGCATTGTGTTTATCAAGTTCTCCACTGTATAGTGTTACTGGTATACATGTCTTAGTTCCCACCCAGAAAGGAATTCTGTTGTATTTACCTCTGCATTT
>CAUYON010120149.1:0-14828 GCA_963573935.1 Arctocebus calabarensis
GGTGCAATCATAGGGCACGATTCATATACATTCAGAAATGTTTTGATCGTACTGTTACAGATCGCCTTCATGGCATTTTCTTGATCACTATATAAAGACATTGATACTCTACGTTTAATAAGTTTCCCCAGTACCCTGCTAATGATGCTTAATCCTTTTTTCCTGTGTGGTGTCAAATGATACATGTCTGAAAAGATTGTCAAGAATATGGGAAAGACATTATTTTCTTTGTAATACAATTTGTAAATGATAGGAATTTAACAACAAAAAAATCTCTACTATATGCATAGCTTTGTGCCTGAAGGTACAAAAATAAATAAAGCACAGTGATTTCCTCAGCAAGTTCATTAACTTTTCAGAAGACAGTCATGTAATATTATAGGCCAAGGAAGTGCCATTCATCAAAGTCCAGGGGCCTAAGGCATGTGTTGAACCAATGGATCCATCAGTGACGCCTAGAAGTAAAGGAAGGATAGGGCTGAATTCTAATGTGCTTTGAATGACTCAGAATTTAGATTTTATTCTGTAAACATGGAAAGGGTAGTGGAATTTTTCTAAGGACAGTTAACATGATATTTTTTATTTTTTAAATAATTAACACTGTCATAACCAATTAAAATTTTATTTCATAAGCTAATTGGATGCAAAGATACAACAGATTATTACTTCATAATAATAATCTTATATACGTATTAAGAAATTATGTCTGTTCTAGAGATCTGTTATATAGCAATGTGACTTTTGTTAACACTACTAAACCATTAACTTAAAAAATAGTTGAAACTCAATTTTATATTATGTTTCTTTACTATAATTTCTTTAAAAAAATCATTCCTAAAAAGATTAGCTGTTATAAATATCATAAAAGTCAAGCCCTATATAGCTGTTTTTTTAGGGCAGTGTTTTTCAACCCTTTTTTATCTCACAGGACAATTGAACCTGTAGTTAAACTTCCATGGAACACTTAAATTATATTGATTTAACAAAAGAGTATATTGATTTAACAAAAGAGTATACTACTGTGCTTTGAACTTCTTTTGAAAATAATGTAATTAATGATTTTTAAAAATATTTGTGACATACCTAAGATCCTCTCACACATGTCAGTGAGCTGCGGCACACTGGTTGGAAACCACTCTTCTAGGGAGTGATGGAATTGTCATTCTATAATGACTACCATTCATTAAATAAAATTCTGTATTCTTTAGCCCATTGATTAGTCCAATTTTCTCAATACCTTTAAGGAATTTGGCCATAGGAATTGAATCATGGTTTTAGGGCATCAAAAATAATACAGCATTGTCATTTCATTTGTGTTCATGTAAAAGCCTAGTTTCTCTTTAATTCACATATAAAATTTAACTTTCAAACCACTGTGTAAACATCAGGATTTTTTTATCTTGGTCCTTTCTACAACAGAATATGAGTACAGAGCTTTTAAAAGTTTTTTGTAACATAACGTTCACTCTTTGGTTGTTTATTATAAATAGGGAATAGGAAAATGGGAACAGTGGATAAAGAAATTAGAAGAAGCTCCTCCAATTCCTAAAGATATGTTGTTCAATGAAATAATTGTACCAACTCTGGACACAATTCGCTACTCAGCATTAATGGAATTGTTGACCACTCATGAAAAGCCTTCAATATTTGTAGGACCAACAGGAACTGGGAAGAGTGTTTATATTATTGTAAGTATTGCAAGAACATTATATATTGAAATATATATAGTATTCCTAAGAATGTTGGGTTTTTTCTTAGAATGTTATTTTTTAAATAGTAGACAAATATTTTTAAATATTCCAGTACTTTGATGTTTGAACCACAGAGAATTGTTGAGTTATTGCTTATTTATTTTAGAAAATTTATTAAAGATCTGATGCCATTTTATATCACTAAATTATTGTTCCATTTATTTTAGTACTTTAATGAAAAAGCTTTTTCAGGATGAGAATTTCATATCACTTGAAAAGTGTGTTTTAGTCAATGGCAATATTTTCTAAGTTATTTTCCATCTGAAAGATTACTATGTAGTATTAAGACTGATCTTCTTTAATGATGTCTGGAATCATAACCATCATGTGTTAATTAAAATAAGTAGTTACCCCAATCTCAGGAGCATTACACAGCTTATGGGGGAGAATGAAGGTGTCAGCAGTGGCTCCTCTTGCATTGCAGGCCCCACTTAGTTCACATTCTCCCTATTAATGACAGTACCTATTTCTAGTTCTTTATTGATTTTATTTTTAAATTTAATCCTTTAATACTGTTGGGATATATTTGTGAATGTAGTTAAATAACTATCCTAGTATTATTTATTGAATAATCTCTTTTACAACGATTGAAATGAATGTCTTTATCATAAACCAAATGCTTATAGGTATCAGGGGATATACAAGAGGTGGGAAAGGGAGAAGCTTTCACTGAAGCAAAGAGTTGAAGGATTTATCTGAGATTATATCAAGAGTTGAGGAATGGAGACCTGACATAAAGGCAGTGGTTGGAAGGAAACACAGCCTTTTGTCATTAATACCCTCTTCAAATTCGGCCTAGGCCATAAACTGCACAGCATGAAAACATCACTTGTAACAAAATTGGGAACATAATATAGTAATCTGCTTTTTTAAAAAAACCTTGTATTTCCTATTTCATTATACTTCTATAAGATGATTTTAAGAGTATCAGTATTCAATTCTATAATTTTATGGTAATTGATTCAAGTCCCTAATTTTTCCAACGTTTTGCTTTAAAAATAAAACTGCAGTAAGTATTTTTGTAGCTAAATCTTTGTTTTTATTGATGTTTCTTTGCTCAGGAATAATTCCTAGATTTCTAAAAGTGGAATTGTTGATTTTTTTTTTAATAAATGTTACATTGTTCCTTAAAAAAGGTTATTGCCCACCACCATGTCTTTCAGGGACATTTCATTACCCCCCATTAATTAGGAGTTGATTATATTGTAAATAGCACAGATATAAGGTTGGAGTCTCAAAAATTTGTTCTGTGGGGAAAGAAAATATCATTTTGAGACAATGACATATCATGCTTATTTCTATAAAGAAATTTTACTTTATTTGAAGTAAAATTATATGAAGAAAATTTATTCATATTAAATGCTTAATGAAACTTTAGTCTGTACTGACATTTTATATTATTGAAAAGATTAAGTAGAAAATTTAATATTTAAAGTGATTTTCTCTTCCAAATATTGCATGCCCAGATATTTAGATTTTAAATAAATAATGAGAAAATAAGTAGTATTCTAGTTAGAGATTATATAAAAACTTAAGGAGTTATAATAACACTTTACAAAGAAGATTCACTGAAGATACTTGCTGAGAGCCAGCTGTGATGAGGAGCTGTGATGTGTTCATGAGTTTAAGATAAAATAATTGTTAACAAATACAATATTTAGGATTAATTATGTTCATTTCTCATTTAAAGTAAGCTCTTTTGGCATATGAGTATTTTCCTTTTACATAACTACATAGCTTTTATAGAATAATTTTAATTAACACATAATTTGATAATTGGATTAAAAAAGAAGCAAGTATTTTTTATAAGTATGTAGTTAATTTTGAGAGTGCTAGATGTTAACATCAAAAAATATCAAATCAGGCTCGACGCCTGTGGCTCAATGGGCTAAGGTGCCAGCCATGTACACCTGAGCTGGCGGGTTCAAATCCAGCCCGGGCCTGCCAAACAACAATGATGGCTGCAACCTAAAAATGACTGGGCATTGTGGCGGGCGCCTGTAGTCCCAGCTACTTGGGAGGCGGAGGCAGGAGACTTGCTAGAGCCCAGGAATTGGAGGTCGCTGTGAGTTGTGATGTCACGGCACTATACCCAGGGTGACAGCTTGAGGCTCTGTCTCAAAAAAAAAAAAAAAATCATTTTTCAGTGGACCAACTAGAATTTTATCTGTGGAAGAATTAGGAGATTAATAATTCATTTAAATTGAGGAATAAGGCTTACTTGATGATAGGTTTTGAAAGCATAAATTTCATATATATGATTATTAGGGTATCCTGTCTAAAAGTAAAAATGTACTTATTTAGAATTTTTTATATTAATGACTATAAACTTCTGGATATAAGCTTAGGGAAACATATACAGAACCATGCTGTATTAATTGTTCTCTTTAATTACTTTTTTTGCTTTTTAAATTGTCATTTACATGGTCTATTTTTTCCTGTTCTTTTACTGTATTTCTGAATCACTTAGACTCAGCGTGTAGCTGCGTGTTGTATTTGTGTATGTTAATCTGAGTCTTTTTTTTTTTTGATGGGCAAGTTGATCTCAGAGACATAAATTGTCAGAATAAGTCATTCTTTATCATATTTTCTGTTTAGTTATTATGTTTTTAAAATTTTTTTCAGATTGATATAAGGGTACATACAATTAGGTTACATTGTTTATGTTTGTTAAGAAAAGTTCCAGTTGCATCATATTTGAGTCCTTCATGCAGGAGGTATGCCATAAACCCCTGCCTTGTTTCCATTAGGGGGGACTTACAGAGCCTCTTCCTCTTGCCCCCTCCCTGCTTCTTGAATTTAATTGTGTTGTTCCTCTTGTGTGGGCCTGTAATTGTTCATCTGCTAGTTTCAAATTGGTATTTAGTACAAGGGATGCTTAGTTTTCCATTCTTATAATATTTTACCAAGAAGGATGTTCTTCCACTCCATCCAGATAAATTTAAAAGATGTAAAGTCCCCATCATCTTAATGGCTGACTAGCATTCCATGATATATATATATATATCATAGTTTATTAATCCATTCATGGGCTGGTGGACACTTGGGTTGTATCCCTATCTTTGTGATTGTGAATGAGCTGGTGTAACAAGGACATCAAGTGCAGATGTCCTTTGGCAAAATGATTTTTTTTCTTCTGAGTAGATACCTAGTGTTAATCTGTGGTTATGATAGGGTATTTATTTTTTTCTTCCTATTGATTTAGAGGGTTATAGAAACGATTTAAAATCTTCTAGTGTTATTTAAATCTATTTTTTTCCTAAAGCCTATAATTTTTTTCTAAATTCAGAGTTTTGAAATTATTCATACTTTGAATGACAGTATTTATCATTGACTTCCTTCCCCTATTCAGTTAGCTAGAAAGAGTAGAATATTGTTACTTTTCCTCCTAGTCCTTTCATTGTCTTCTGTTAAGACTGAGCTTTTTTAAAATCTCAGTTCCTTGTTACCAGATTAATTTATTTGGTAGTTTTTAATATTATGTTTGAATTTCCTTTTTATAACTATTTATATTTATTAGTCAGATTTAGTTTTGCTTCTAAATGTTCTCAATACTCACTGCCAACCCTTTCATGCCATGACTTATGTATGTGTTGAGTATTTATTTTCATTTTTGTTTCATGTAGTCTGCCCATCTATCCACCCAACAAAAACTTATTGATTACATACCAGATGATGTAATCGTTAGCTGAAAAAAATGCATCGTGATAAAAATAATTACATTGTATTCCATGTAGGCAAGCAAAGTACAATAATTTGGTATAGTCTTAAGATAATAATACAGAAAAAAATGTATAAAATTTCTGCATCATAAGATTATTACAAAAAAAAAAAGACTATTACAGTTGGTGCTAAGCATAGAGGAATTTTTTTTTTTTTTTTTCAGTTTTGGCCGGGGCCAGTCTTGAACCTGCCATCCCTGTATATGGGGTTGGTGCCCTACACCTTGAGCCACAGGTGCTGCCCCAGAATAGAGGATTTTAAAAAATAAATGGAATAGCATGTTTTCCAACTATTTTCCCTCTTGGAGTAATCCATCATTTACATTTTTGCAGGTTTTGGCTGGGGCTGGGTTTGAACCCACCACCTCTGGCATATGGGGCCAGCACCCTGCTCAAGGAGCCACAGGCACTGCCCCCATCATTTACATTTTAATTGTACAACCATAGGCCCAGCCTGGTGGCTCAGGCCTGTAATCTTAGCACTGTGGGAGGCCAGGGTGGGTGGATTGCCTGAGTTTAGGAGTTAGAGACCAGCCTGAACAAGATTGAGACCCCATCTCAAAAAATAGCTGGGCTTTGTAGCAGGTGCCTATAGTCTCAGCTACTTGGGAGGCTGAGGCAAGAGGATTACCTAAGCCCAAGAGTTGGAGGTTGCTGTGAGCTATGACACCACTTCACTCTACTAAGGATGACAAAGTGAGACTCTGTCTCAAAAAAAAAAAAATTGTACAATCATAAAAACACATTTTGGTCATAAAATCATGAAAAATATATTCCTACTTTTATTCTAAACCACCCCATTCCTATTTTGCTATTCTAACTGGCTGACCCAAGTATGAACATAAACTCTTCAAATATCTTAAAGAATTTCCATTTTAGAATGTATTCATTTTGTGAAAAATAAAATTTCAAATTTAAAAAGTTAGCTCTTGCTGAGGTGGTGGAAGGAGTGAAAGTTTGCCATACTTCCAAAATCTCTGATCTTCACTCTCCTTTGTACTTTGTTTTCTCTATTTGTTCTACTGCCCAGTACTCCTGACACATGTGCTGGATATAGTAATTGATGGGAACATCATAGTCCCTTTTGAAAATAAAATATAAGTGTTGTCTTGATAAGTTACTGTTTTAAAGTGTGTTTTCAAAAGTTTCATTTGCTTAATTATGATAATGTTTAGTGTATAATGGCATCTTGGAAAAGGGATTTGTTTGAGGTATTTTACCACAAAGTTAATAATCTAGTATCTTATACACAATAAAGCTGAATGCAGGAAACACTTAATAAAGCTTGGAACAAGAAAAACCCCTCTCTTTTTATCCTTCTTAGTGTATTTGATACTAGTATTCCTTAAGAAAATGTGATTTACTTAAGATTTTCTAGTGAATTGGCCTTTACATGAGGAGGGTCATGCCTTCTCTAGGACTTTCAAGGGAGAGAAGGGGAAGGAAGGGAGCTGACTTTTAAGAGCTCCTCGGGAAATTCCTATATACTCCTAGTCCCTGTCATGCACCTTGATTAAATACAGTTGTGATTCTGCTTGCTTCCCATTTACTCCCATTTTGATTTTTTTTTTTTTTTTGTAGAGACAGTCAGTAGAGTGCTGTGACATAACAGCTCACAGCAACCTCCAACTCCTGGGCTTAGGCGATTCTCTGGCCTCAGCCTCCCAAGCAGCTGGGACTACAGGCACCCTCCACAACGCCCGACTATTTTTTTGTTGCAGTTTGGCTGGGGCCGGGGTTGAACCCGCCACCCTTGGTATATGGGGCCAGTGCCCTACCCACTTAGCCACAGGCGCTGCCCTAATTCCATTTTGAAAATACAATTATATTTTTAAGTTTTCTAACATACAGAAAGATAACTTGGTATGTAAGTGGAAAGACATTAAGGTATATTAAAAAGAATAATTGATCTGGAGAGAGGCTAATAGTAATCTGAATTATTGCCTATCTCTGAGACCTTTGGTGAGTTTCCTAACTTCTAAGTCCTTGTGATTTCA
Organism: Arctocebus calabarensis; assembly: GCA_963573935.1. Classification (NCBI taxonomy): domain Eukaryota; kingdom Metazoa; phylum Chordata; class Mammalia; order Primates; family Lorisidae; genus Arctocebus; species Arctocebus calabarensis. Next base: position 7,471 of record CAUYON010120149.1, read on the forward strand.
TGTTAAGAAGGAATGGGTTGTGAAAACCACAGATGCTAGAGTCCAGGAGAGAGAGAGAGAGAGTCTCCACTGGCATGGCAACTCTTATTCCTACTAATTCCATCTAGTGTTACATTTATGACACTTAAGGTTAAATTCCAGCTTGCCAACAATGATGCGTAGTGTTTATTTTTAAATGTCAAAACATAATTTCAACTATGGCTCATTTTATTATATTCTGTTATACAGAATTTTCTTTTAAATCAACTCAATAAGGAAGTCTACAAACCTCTACTAATTAACTTCTCAGCACAAACTACAGCAGCTCAAACTCAGAATATTATCATGTCAAAATTGGACAAAAGAAGAAAAGGAGTTTTTGGTCCTCCTCTGGGCAAGAAAATGGTAATGGATTTTTGTTTCTGTGCACATGGTACAACACAGGGACTGTTCGTATACATTGCTGTAGTCAGAACAAGAAAATCTAATTTCTTAGGGATTGACATCTTTTTTGTATAGTTTTTAAAATCATCTGTTTTGAATAAATTTTTTTTCTAAAAGTTTTGTCATATTTGTATATATGTTAGACAATTTGATGTTAAGAATTAGTAGATGCCCTTTGAATTGAAAGTAGAATATGCACCTGAGAAATTATCTACCTTCCTACTTCTTCCATTAACATTTTTACTCAGCAGTCTTTGCTGCTTGCTTTTTCAGACATTTAACAACGCAGCTATCAATTAACTTATCTGGGTTCATCTGCAAAAGAATACCCTCTCACCTTAATCACACCTTTCTCATCTATTTTCACACATCAAAGTGTTGTACGAGGAAAAAAAAAAACAAATGTATTTGGCAAAACAAATTATATGAGAAAATTAATAAGTCCTTGATAATAATGGAAATATTTCCCTATTTCTAGATAAATGGGAATGGTAAAAGCATGACTGTTAAGGATATTATTCTTATTCGAAAAAGAAGCCGTCACTTACCATATACGTAATCTACAAGAAGATAATCTAAGCATTGGCCTCAATATTGCTTCCACGATGGGACTCTATGTTAAGATTCTAATATTTTCTAATACTTTTTCTCTTTACATTTTCAGGTTGTCTTTGTAGATGATGTCAATATGCCTGCTCGGGAGGTATATGGGGCTCAACCTCCCATTGAGTTACTTAGGCAGTGGTTAGATCATTGGAATTGGTATGACCTAAAAGATTGTTCTATGATTAAACTAGTGGACATTCAGATTATGTGTGCAATGGGACCTCCAGGTACATTTTCTGAGTTTCTGATTATTAAGATGGAAAATCACTCTAGCTGTATCTAAAGAGATAACTGGGGAAAACCTCTTTTGAGTTCCAATGTGTGTATTTATGTTTTCCGTGTTTATCCACTGTGACCAAAGGGAGTATAGTACAATGGCCAACTCTGTAAAGCAGTGACCTAGGTTGGGCCATTTGCCCACCAACCCTTCCAGATCCTTTTTCTCCTGCCTTCTGGGATTTTGCTCCGCATTTCCTGTTTCTGCATTCCTAGAACCCAGATTCCCTGGGACAGCTCATTTTCCTCTGTGTCATTCCTTAGTGATTCAACTATATAGAATGTTCCTGCTTCAGAGATCATCTTTCTTTTCTACTCCACTCTCTGGATTTAGACAGGCTGCAGAGAAGAATTTAAGTAGGAAATTGCCAGAATAGTTAACTACTAAATATCCTTTACATTTTCCAAGAGAAACTTATAAGGTCAAAGGATCTCTAAATAGAGATTATTTTTAAGCTAGGTGTCTAAAATGGCTTGATGCAACTAACTAAATATCTTTAAATGTTCTCTTCATTACCTCAAGCCAGTATTCTACTCTTGAAAATATTCTTTCTTGATGTACCACTTCAGGGAAATCTCTTTGGGATCTGCTTGCTAACCCCAACCTTTATTCGACCTGTAACGCAGTTTGCTCTGAGTCAGTAATTGATCTCTGCACCTTCCCCTGGCCACTTTGAATAATTGTTTCTAATAAAAGACTATATCATTCCTGGGACTCCAACAGTTCCTCTTTATCTCAACCAACCACCCCAAGCCAGTCATTTGTACTCATTTGACCACTTTTCCCTGCCTCTTCAGGCAATGGAAAGAAGAGTAGGCTGAATGCATAATGTCTTTTTTCCTCTTGAGCCCAATTTCCATTTTCTAAAAATACCACAATTTTTGAATGTTTTCTGGGAGGAAGGGCTGAAGTCACAGCTGGGGTACACAACCTCTTACCTTTTTGCATCCCTTTCACTATCTTTTCAAACTTGTCCAGGTAAATCAGTGTTCATTATAATCTTATAAATACATGGACATATGTAACTGTTTGGATCTATAGACTCATCACTACCAGTTACACAGTTTCACAAATGCATGTTTTCAGAAGCACCATTGTAAAATTTAATGATAATATTAAAAGATTTATCTGACTTCAAATAAACATAAAATATGAACCTATATATTTATACAAAATATATATTAAGTGTATAAAACACTTTTAAAATTACTTCTTTATCAAAGATTTCATGATAAAATCCCTTTTAAAAATAAATACAGTTTGTCTATATGTTTTAAAGATAATATAATTTTGCAAAATGATGTGTTGAATTTTCTTATTAAAGCTACATATTTGAAAATGTGATCATTCCTTTTTGAAAGAATTATTCCTTAAAGTACCTTTACATTTTCCAAGAGAACTTTATAGGTTCAAAGTAATCTTTCATTATTTTATGAAAAATCCCCCAATTTTTTTTTACATTTTTTTTTGTAGAGACAGAGTCTCACTTTATCGCCCTCAGTAGAGTGCCGTGGCCTCACATTGCTCACGGCAACCTCCAACTCCCGGGCTCAGGCAATTCTTCTGCTTCAGCCTCCCAAGTAGCTGGGACTACAGGCGCCCGCCACAATGCCCAGCTATTTTTTTGTTGCCGTTTGGGGCCAGGTTTGAACCCGCAACCCTCGGTATATGCCGCTAGCTACCCACTGAGGCACAGGCACCGTCCCCAAATCCCCAAATTTTTAGAGATTTAAGCAGCCCATGCAGAGGCTGAATGAACTATACAGATGACTTAGAGAAATGTATTTCATGATGTGGGGGAAGAATTAGACTATCTGCCAACGGGTGGTAAATTTCCGCCTATGGGAAGCACTTTAAAGTTTGGTCAGTCCAATTCACTAGGGTAATATTAATATTATTTCATATTTTGTCTTTATACTATAATGAGAATGTTTACAGTTTACTGCTTTGGTTTGTGAACTTTGGACAATATGGCCAATGGCACATTCTGTCTGATTTGATTTCTCTTAGTAACATAGATTTGACCCAAGATTATACCTACCTAGTTGAACTCATTCAGATAATTCAACTAGAGAAATAACACCTAGAGTTTAAGGGGAAAATAGTTTAGATTTCAGGGTCATCCAAAGAGATGATAACCCTTAACTTCTTTGTGTGTCATGAATTTGCCCATTTTTCAAGTTACTTTAAACAGAAAATTTTGTAGAACATATTCTTGTGTATATACTAGTAACACTGTTAAGAGTTATACTTTTTAACATTTAGGTGGTGGCCGAAATCCAGTAACTCCTCGATACATGCGACATTTCAATATTATAACAATCAATGAGTTTAGTGATAAATCCATGTATACAATCTTCTCTAGAATCTTAAATTGGCATTTAAAAATTTGGTAAGTAATTTAATGTTTGTTTTTTCATCGAGAGGTTACATTGTTTTATAAACACATCAACGTAACTAGCACTCCTCAAATATTTCCACAAAGACTTGGCTGGCAGAAGTTTTAGCTTTTGATGCTATTCTCAGAAAACTGGTATTCATTGCCCTCTCCAGTGGTAATGGAAGAGATAGCTGGCTTCTTGTCAAGCCAGAAATTAAATACAGGCAGTCTTTACAAATGAATATTCTTTCCCATGTGCTTTTTACCCTAATGATAAGCTTTATCCTTTCCATCAATATCTTGACTCACTATTTTACTCTCTTCTTATCCTTTTTTCCTTAGTTTTCTTCTAGGTATTTTTATTTTCTTCCTTCTCTTTCTCTGAAAATATGTTACCTGTTTCAGCAATGTTTCTTATAGGTCTATTTATATGCAATTGTAAACGCCAGGGAGTATAAGAGGTTGGGAGACATTTCTATAGTGGATACTGGATTTGGAATTACAAAATCTGGGTTTCTTGTTTGGCTCCTCTGTTTACTGTTCAAATCATTTTAAGCTTATTAAGCTGTCTCTGATTTAGTCACAATGTTCCTTCAGACATAATATAAGATAGTGAAAGAAATTAGCTTAAAAGAAGTAAAAATCGATTACTATTATTACTATAAGGAATAATTTTATGGATCAAATTGATTTAATCAAAATTAAAATTTTAAGTGAGTCATGCTAAATGTCATTTATGTGTGATAATTCTGTATTGCTAACATTTTTCTTTTCTTTGTATTTAAAAAATAATTTTAAGCTATAAATTTCCAGAAGACTTTCTTGAAATGACCACACAAATTGTAAATGGCACAATGATCCTATATAAAGAAGCAATGAAGAACCTCTTGCCCACTCCAGCAAAATCTCACTACTTGTTCAACCTCCGTGATTTCTCCCGTGTCATTCAAGGTGTTTGTTTGTCAAGACCAGAAACAGCAGAAACCAGTGATGTAATTAAACGTCTTTGGGTTCATGAGGTAAATTTCCATGTTACTGAAATGTGATTATATAAGAAACCACTGGACAAAAAGTGAGCAAAAAATATTAAGTGCCAGGTGTTGTGGCTCATGCCTTTAATCCCAGCACTTTGGGAGGCTAAGGCAGAAGGATCACTTGAGGCCAGGAGGTCAAGACCAGCTTGGGCAACATAATGAGACCTTGTCTGTACCAAAATTAAGTAAGTAATTAAATTTTTAAAGAGAAATATTCAGCAACTTATATTGCTGAAATTTATCCAGCTATTTGGCATTATAAAGGCCAATGAACAAGATAATTTTTAAATATATTTAACACAAACATATTTTATGATGTTTAAAATTTTGAATCACCATATTCAGGAGTTTCTGTTGATTTATAGGATAGTTCAAAGTAGAGATCACTTTAAGTCAGCTTCTTTTAAGTGACTTTATCTTTGTTAGTTTTTATGTTTTTCAGGTTGAATTCTGATCTTTGATAGTTTAATTTCAAATAATTTTGAGATAGAACACCTTAAAAGATGTTTTTTATAAGAAGTAAATGTATTTATTTACATTACTTATTTGTAGTCTCACTAGTTGCCAAAAGAATTACAAAGCAAACCAGTTTGAGAGCACAGAAACTATATAAAAACATATTTGAGATCTTCAGGGCAGGCTCAGCGCCTGTGGCTCAACGGGCTAAGGCGCCAGCCACGTACACCTGAGCTGGTGGGTTTGAATCCAGCCTGGGCCCACCAAACAACAATGTCGGCTGCAACCAAAAAATGGCCGGGCGTTGTGGCGAGTGCCTGTAGTCCCAGCTACTTGGGAGAGGTAGAGGCAGGAAACTCTCTTGAGCCCAGGAATTGGAGGTTGCTGTGAGCTGTGATGCTACAGCACTCTATCCAGGGTGACAGCTTGAGGCTCTGTCTCAAAAAAAAAAAAAAAAGATCTTCAGGGCATAGGTCCATCGGTTAGCAGTTTCTTATAAAGACTGGTGGAAGTGTTGCTGGACCAAGGAGTCCATCTGCCTATCACCCAAGCAAATCAGGAAGTGGATGAGACACCAACAGTTTCACTTTTACTAACAAGAAAGTCAGCAATTTCAGAGAAGTGAGGCTATCTCCTCAAAGAGCTGTTCTTCTTTCTGGTTTCTTTTTGTTATTTTTATACCTTCACAGTAAAAGCATACATCAGCAGCATTATTAATCAGCATAGTATACATTAAACAGATTCCCCCATTGGTTACAAGGTCAAAATATCTCTTGCTTTCAATACTTTATCTTCAAAGTATTTTTAGTTGGTTTAAATTTATAGACAGCTAACACTTCACCGAGCGCACAAATGCCCTGGGTCCTTGACTGGTAGCATGGAGTCCAGTTCCCCAACTTATCTATGACAGTAGGCTTGGAAGTGAAAAAATAATCTCCAGATGTCAGCACGTGGGCGCATTCGGCCTTGTTAGGGCCTGGCCAGCAGCACCCTGCATGAAATGGTCGTTCAGGTTAATGGTGACTGCTATCAGAAGGAGGGGAGGAAGAAGAGAGTAAAATAACTAATACGTCAAAAATAATTTATAGCTTTCATATGAAGGCTAAAACCCAATTATAGCACAATAATACAGGGAAAAGGGAAAAGGAGGGGAGGGGAGGGGGGAGGATGGGTGGAGGGAGGGCAATTGGTGGGATCACACCTACGGTGCATCTTAGCAGGGTACTGGTGAAACTTATCAATGTCTTTATATAGTGATCAAGAAAATGCCATGAAGGCTATCTGTAACAGTACGATCAAATATTTCTGATTGTATATGAAGCACATTGTGCCCTATGATTGCACCAATGTACACAATTATTATTTAATAAAATTATTTTAAAAAATAATAATCAATATTTTTAAATGGGCAAATAATGTGGAATAGGAGAAAACATTTTCTTCCATTTTGATATAGAAATAATATAGTTATTTTAGTTTTAACAATGTAATTAAGAAACCTAGAATTATGGGAATATGCCAATATGTTAAAACCATGTGTTGCAGAGACATGATCATAAAAAGTGCTTTAAAAATCCAGTTTCCTTAGGCTTGTTAGACATGCATGTACATTTTGTATTCCTAATCCTCACACATTCAAATATTTGTCCAAGTGGAGATCCCCTCCACTCAGAAATTTTGGCCACAGCAAGGTTTCTAAAACAGATTCTTTGGTGAAGATGGTAAAAGATTCTTGCAGCACTCCACTGAAGGCTGTTTAATTGCCTAGGGCAGGACCCATATTTGGGGATACGGCCCTAAATAGGCCTTATGTGTAGCGGGCCACATGGATATTAGAAATGTGCTGAAATAGAGAGGCCAGAGGGGGAGACGATCCTGAGTTCATTGAAGAAGTGTGTCTCAGTGTGTTAGAGCTGCTATAACAAGGTACCTTAAACAGGGTAAACATATCAACAACACAAATTTATTTCTCACAGTTCTGGAATAGGAAAGTCCACGATCAACATGCTGGAAGATCTGATATCTGGTGAGGGCTTGTTTCATGATTCATAGACGGTGCCTTCTCACTGTGTCCTTACATGGTGCTAGGGGCAAGTAGCTCTCTGATCTCCTTTATAAAACCAGAAATTCCATTCATGGGGACAAAATATTTGCAGGTTATGCCTCCAACAAAGGTTTAATA
>CAUYON010120151.1:0-27000 GCA_963573935.1 Arctocebus calabarensis
AATTGAAGCAGTATCAAAAATACACTACTGGGACTTGATCAAACTAAAAAGCTTCTGCACTGCTAAGAACACTGTAAGTGTAGCAGGCAGACAGCCCTCAGAATGGGAGAAATTATTTGCAGGTTATGCCTCAGACAAAGGTTTAATAACCAGAATCCACAGAGAACTCAAACGTATTAGCAAGAAAAGAGCAAGTGATGCCATCTCAGGATGGGCAAAGGATCTAAAGAGAAACTTCTCTAAAGAAGACAGGCGCACAGCCTACAGACACATGAAAAAAATGCTCACCATCCTTAATCATCAGAGAAATGCAAATCAAAATGACTTTGAGATATCATCTAACTCCAGTAAGATTAGCCCACATAACAAAATCCCCAAACCAGAGATGTTGACATGGATGTGGAGAAAAGGGAACACTTCTACATTGCTGGTGGGAATGCATACTAATACATTCCTTTTGGAAAGATGTTTGGAAAACACTTAGGGATCTAAAAATAGACCTGCCATTCGATTCTATAATTCTTCTACTAGGTATATATCCAGAAGACCCCAAATCACATTATAACAAAGATATTTGAACCAGAATGTTTATTGCAGCATAATTCATAATTGCGAAGCCATGGAAGAAGCCCAAGTGCCCACTGACCCACGAATGGATTAATAAATTGTGGTATATGTACACCATGGAATATTATGCATCCTTAAAGAAAGATGGAGACTTTACTTTTCATGTTTACATGGATGGAGCTGGAACATATTCTTCTTAGCAAAGTATCTTAAGAATGGAAGAAAAAGTATCCAATGTACTCAGCCCTACTATGAAACTAAACTATAGCTTTCATATGAAGGTAATAACCCAATTACAGCACAAGAGTATGGGGAAAGGGGCAAGGGAGGGGAGGGGGGAAGATGGGTGCAGGGAGGGTAATTGGTGGGATCACACCTATGGTGCATCTTAGAAGGGTACAGGTGAAACTTACTAAGTGCAGAATATAAAGGTCTTAACACAATAATTAAGAAAATGCCATGAAAGCTATGTTAAACAGTTTGATGAAAACATTCAGATTGTATATGAAACCAGCACATTGTACCCCATGATTGCACTATTGTACACAGCTATGATTTAATTAAAAAAAATTGGGCTGGGCACGATAGCTCATACCTGTCATCCTAGCCCTTTGGGAGGCCAATGAAGGAAGATTGCTTGATGCCAGGAGTTTAAGTCCTGACTGAGTAAGAGCCATCTATTTTTTCTACAAAAAATAAAAAAAATTAGCCAGGCTTGGTGGTAGGTGCCTTTAGTCCCAGTATTTGGGAGGGCTGAGGCAGGAGGATTGCATGAACCCAGGAGATTGAGGTCTCAGTGAGCTGTGATGACACCACTGCACCTCTACCCAAAGAGACAGAGCAAGACCCTATCTCAAAAATAGAAAAAAAAAAAGAATTAAAAATTGACCACATCCATTAGGTTTACTAATCACCTACTTTGTTTCTATAGCTAGGAGGTACTGTGGGAAACCAAGTTAATAACAAATCACTCATGTCCTCAGAGAACATATACTCTCACTGGGGACACAAAATTTGCACACATGAATAACAGAGATCATTATATCTACACCACATAAAACGAGGAGGCAGCAATAGCTCTTTTTAATCCCATGACATGGGAAAGTCACGGTCCTGCCCCAGCTTCTGCATGGCAGAACCCCCATTACCGGTTGTCCCCAGTGCCCAGAGCATTGAATAAGATGGCAATGTGGAAGCACAAAAACCCCAAGACCCTCAGTTTGGTATGTAACTCCCTCGCTTGGAGGACTCAGCAGGTGTTATGTGTGAGATGCAACAAACTGAACATAACTACACACAAATCATCAGATGTTAAACAAAGGTAAATCAGTATTATTTCAATTTTTCTTGGCTATATCTCACAACCGTTCTCTGAAGAAGACTGAAATTTCCAGGCTGAACTGGGAAAGTTCTGGAATACCACAGTGGGGCTTTGTCTGGTGTTTTCTTCCCACCCGCCCTGTTTTGAAAGCAGAAGTGCTGGAAATATTGCATAAAAACCGGGGCTGGCCGGACGTCAAGGCCTATTTCTAGACCAGAGTGGTTTGGATCGGGTTGAATAAGATTCTGAACGTTTGGATGCAGAGATGAAACCGAACCTCAGAAAACTGAGAAATGACAAACAAACCGAAAATTTTCAAATTATGGGATGGTTTTGGGGCTACGGGCAAATGTCCATTAGCAACTAGGATGAAATTATCAAGCTTGTTTTTAGCCCGTGTCCAAAGCTTCACTTTTTTTCAGTTCTAAGTTATTCTCCTCTGAAGTCCAATTCCTGCTTGCCTAGGGCTTGGCAGCAGTAGCAATTAGAAGGGCAACTTATTTTTGCCAGATTTCCCTCTTAAATTTTTGCTTAAAAATGCCTGCATTAGCACTGAATAGCTCACTTCCTAATAATTCTTGTATATTCTAAAGTTATAACAAGGGGTTAAAATGAATAATTGTATCACTTTTTTCTTTTTATTACCTGTATTGTTTTTTTAATTGTATCATTTTAATGACTATTTAAATTAATGAGTAATTAGAATAATTATGACTATGTAGGATTAAATTATCTTATGGAAATTTTCTTGAATGTGTTTTTTGTACCAGACACATGTTGAACATGGAGGCATAGGGGCACACAGGACCCAGGCCCTGGCCTCAGAGAGCTTCTGCTGCAGAGAAGAGGCAGACAGATTGGAAGCCAGTGACACGGCACCGGAATGGGTGTGGTCTCGGATGCAAATGAGTATCCCATCCCCTGTGATGGGGACACCAGAGGCCATTTATTTTTATTTTTATTTATTTATTTATTTAGCAGTTTTTGGCTGGGGCCAGGTTTGAACCCACCACCTCCGGTATATGGAGCCAGCGCCCTACTCCTTTGAGCCACAGGCGCCGCCCTAGAGGCCATTTATTTAGCATCAGTGATGCCGCCGGTGCTGTTTGACCCATGTTCTCCGTGCTTCTTCCAATCCTTGCACTGTAACTCTGTGTGTATTTACAGAAGAGAGAACTGAAGCTTAAAGAAGCAAGTGGCAAAACCGGGATGTGAACCTAAGTGTGCCTGTATCCCCCTGGCTTTCTTTCTATGTGGAAACCATGAGAAAAACTGGTCTTGTAAAGCAGAAAACCCAGAAAGGTGTCGATTCTTTTGCATAAAGTGCTGCACTTGGGGAGGGCAGGAGGGTGGGCAAAGGTGGGGGAGAGTTTCCATTTCTCCCTGGCAGTAGATGCTGCTGATGTGTGCAGAGGCGGGGCACATCCATCAGTGACCACCTCCGACCTGCTCAGGGAGCTCACAGGAGAGTAACACGTTACACAGCCCCATGCATTTTTAATGACTTGGACTTGAAAAGTGGTTTCAGAAGGTGAGCAAAATACTAAGTTAATTGAGCGCTGCCTCTCAGCCTCCTTCTCCCATGTAGTCTTCAAGTGAAATATGGCTGAAATATCAACTGTCAGATGATGAATATTTTAAAGAAAATTCTATATGCACCCAAGGTTCATTCAGCTCAGTAATGAGAGTAATGAGGACAGTTACCTTTAGGGAAAGGAAGTGAGATCACTCTTGCTGCTTACTGGGGGCTGGTTTGACAGGCATCTGCTCTGAGCAAGGGGCTATATCTGGGGAAATCACAGCTGCTTGTCTGAATCTCACCCAGTAGGAAAAAACTCTACCTTCCAGTGGTTTGGAACTCTATCTGTGGCAGAGAGCTGGCTGCAAACTATTTTTATTCCCTTGGCTGATCGTTGAGGTAGAATCCATCACCTGATGAATATTCAATTGGTGAAATTTATAAAAAGAGAGAGAGGGAGAGAGAAAATGATTCCATCTCTTCTCTCTTGCAAAGCCCTCTGTGGCCCTAAACAGAAAGAAATCACGAAGGCAAGAGAGGAAAAGCCAGGCACGTCCCCTTCCTCCTCCATATGAATGCTCTGCACAGATGCTGGGAATGGACTTGACCCTGGGAAAGCAAAAAGGAAAAGACATCAGTGTTCAAATTATTTCAGAGAAGGGGGGAGGGGGGGGAGAGAGAGAGAGAGAGAGAGTGAGAGAGAGAGAGAGAGTGAGAGAGAGAGAGAGAGAGAACTCCTTGAAATTGAGAGAATATGAAAAGTGAGTAAGACAGGTCTCCACAATTTTTGCTATCTCTGGTAGGCTGTTTGGCTTTTTGCTTGAGTTTGGAATGCAGGTTAGGGCACTGCAGGGAGGGAAAAAGTAACATTAGGCTGCTGCGGGGGAAGGCAGCCCTGACAGGGTCTGTTGGAGATCAGCAGTGTTGACTGGGCTGCCTGGAGTTGGTAAATAGCACAGGGAACATTTTTATACAGGAGAGAAATAGAGAATAGTCATTTTTCTGAGGTCTGCGTTTGAAGTCAGTTTTGCTTGTAGTGCAACCATTGCTTGTTGAGCTAATATAGCAATCGTTGGTATTTTTGTCCATGCTGTTCCAACAGCATTTGATGAACAGGGTAGCTACAGAGTGACTCTAAGCATCCCCAGACAAAAGGCACTGTGTGTTCACCTCATCATCCTTCCTGGGCACCTGTTCTCAGGCCTGTCACACCATACTGGGCTTTACTTTCTTCCTTTTGGAGGATGTGTGGGTAGGAGGAAGTAGACCAGTCCCAGGGCTGGGGGACTCCTGCCAGGACTTCTCTTCCTTTTCCTGGGGCTGTCAGGGAGGTTTGAAGAAGACCTTAATCTTGTGTCTCTGCTTTGTTGCTTCCTGGTCATGGGTGGTCATATCCTGGCCCCAGGAAACTATCTGTGGCACCTCAGGTGATTGAGCACCCACAGGGGGGCAGGAGAGAGGAAGTGCATAGGGAGTTTCTAGCACAAACTCCACGCCCACCCAGAAACAGGGTTGCAAGTGAGGGTGGAGAAGAGGCTTGGGGAGGTCCTGGCATACAGAGGCTGGAATGGAGGAGCGGGCTGGTGGGGAAGGCACACATTTGGTTCTTAGCTCCAAGTATGGCACTTTCATAACTGCAGCACAGAGCTCTGGTTTTCACCTAAGAATGCTTAATATGGTGGTTCTACTGCCATTAAAAGTTCTGGATTTATGATACGGAAATATAATGCCCAATGGACAGATTGAGTAACTCAAGCGTGGGCAGGAAATGCTGTTTTCTGCTATGGTGAGCCTACCTTGATCAGTCTGTGCTGCTTTGGCTTCCAGAACATTCTAGGCCATCGAAACTGTAATTCCTGGTACTTACCTGATAGCTGCTACTTGTAGGCACTTTATATGTATTATTTTCATTGAAGACATAAAGTAAAGTGAAAAAGGAATTACTATTTCCTCTGGTTATGTAAGAGAGAAGTAGAGCGTGGCAATGTTGAGTGATCTGCTCCAGTCTCCTCAGCTAGCAAGCAACGGGAGCGAGATTTGAACTCAGACCTGATTCCAAAACCTGGGAGTCTGCTGGTTCTCTGACTGGTTTGCTACACCAGGGCTTCTGTTTTGCAGCAACCTTTGTCATTTTAGCTCAGTGTAAAAGTCGCCTCCCACAACCCTCATTTGGCTTCTGGGGGAACTTTCCACTGGTTAAATCATGTTTGCCAGGGGCAGGGTTCTCCCTAAATCCCCTCATTGCCTTACAAGGCGGTTGGGTTCCCGGCCCATTCTGGGAGAGGGACATATGTCAGTCATAACAGGTGTCTGAGGTTCCCATGCCTCGAGGCAGCTCTGTCCTTTGAGTCCTCTACCACACTCCCTGTCTTTGTGCCTGCCAACTTCATTTTCTTCTCCATCATCTGGAACCTCAAATCTTTCCTTGTTTGCCCTTTGATTTCCCTCTTCCCTTCCCCAACCATGTCCTACTAGGCTTGGAGGGAAAACTAATCTAGTAAACATAATCTTGCCTGGAATTAAGATTACATTTCCCCCCTAATCCTCTCATGGACTGGGGAAGGGAAAATGGTCCTTGGGGTCCAAGAAAGAAAGAGAGAAGCAGGGGTGGAAAATATGCAGACAGACTAGAGTGCCCTTCCAGATAACCTGTGCTGTTTTAGGCCGAAGATAACTTAGCCAGCTAAGGATGTGGGCCCTGAGATGGATTTCATCTGGGGGCCCTTTTTAAGATAAATACTACCAACTGTGACTAGAAAATTAAATACAGAGCCCAAGGAAAAGTCTACATGAGTAGAGGACTTTGAAACTCACATGTCATCAGTTTCACAATGAACCTGCCTGTCTGCTCAGTTTTTAGCTTCATTTTGGTAAAGAGCCATCAAAGATGTTTGAGGTGGTGAGGGATGGCTATAAAGAGCAGGTATTTCTTCACTAAATATAAATTACAAGCAGGCACGAACAGTGACTACAACCTGTTCTGCAACTCAACCCAAGCTCCTGGCCTGTTGGGTGTTCCTTCCACACAGGGTCTGCCAAGGTGAGCCCAGTGACAAGCTTGAGGCAGGATTCTGTCCGCTTCTAGTCAGCATGAAGCAGCAGGTGCCTACACATTGCCTTCATCCCTAATGGAGATTGACATTTGCCTGTCCTCTTTGGGGAACCTAATCTAGTATAGGACAAATCCTCTTTTCTGTGCAGTTCTGCAAGGCTGATGAGTGTTTATGAACAATTTTAATGAATTTACACATTCCGAGGACCTTTCTCTTCACCAGTGAAAAACATTTGTTTAAAAAAATTTCAGATTAATATGAAGGTACAAATGTTTAGGTTACATTATTTTTATTTCTAAGGTAAAGTTCAAGTTGTAGTTGAGCCCTTCACTCAGGGGGTGTGCTGAACTGTGCACATTAGGTGAGATCCCACCAATATCCCCTCTCCTCCCCCTCCTCTCTTCTCTTCCCTCTCCCACACTAGACTATACTTGTGTTTTTCTTTCATGTGGGTGTGTAGTTGTTTATATATTGGTTTCATATTAGTATTGAGTGCATTGGATACCTTTCTCCCCCATTCTTCACTAAGAAGAATGTTCTTTCCAACTCCATCCAGGTAAACACAAAATGTGTACAGTCTCCTCCTTTTCTTATGGCTGAATCGTACTCATGGTATACATATGCCACAGTTTGTTAATCCATTTGTGGGTTGATGGACACATGGGGCTTCTGTGTGTTGGCAATTGTGAACTGCACTGTGGTAAACATTCTGGTGCAAATGTCCCTGTGCTAAAATGATTTTTTTCCTTCTGGGTAGATAGTGAGTAATGGGACTGAGGGACCAAATGGGAGGTCAACTTTTAGTTCTTTGAGAATTTTCCATACTTCTTTCCATAGAGGTTGTATTAGTTTGCAATTCCATCAGTATTGCAAAAGCTGTCCCGTCTCTCCACAACCACGCCAGCAACTGTAGACTTGGGATTTTTATGATGTGGGCTGATTTCACTGGAGTTAGGTGATATCTCAGAGTGCTTTTGATTTGCATTTCTCTGATGATTAGGGATGACAAGTATTTTTCATGTGTTATTGGTCATTTGGAGAGACAATATCTAATCTTTCTTGTACTACTGAAAAGTCACTAGTTTCACCCAAAGAAAACCCATTTTTGACTCCCATTTTTTTTGCAAAATTAGTTCTTAAAGATTTTTATGGATTTATTTATCATCATATTTAAATTGTGGAAAATGTACATAACATTCACATTTGCCACTTCTTCATGCTTGAAACTTCAAAAGTCTTCACCGATCCAATGGGGATTTGTGTGGTTCAAATAGGATAACACAGCTCTACACTCACATGAGTCTCTGGTACATGGGTGTTGCCATTTACTGAGGGTGGTTTTCTGAGAATGATGGGACTTCTAGATGTCATGATTTGCATCCTGATATTGTTCCCTTCCCCTAGACCTACCCCTCTCAGGCACCTATTACCCCTTCCTTCAAGTACTGGAAAGTGGGGTCCAATCACGACATTCGATTAGGGTGGAGGAGGGGAGGAGAGTTGAAGGAGGTAGTAAGGAGGTTGCAGGAGGCAGGTGGAGTCGCCTTCTCTCTTTAGATTTTGATAGAGACAATCAAACGGCCATGTTTGCTTGCCTCCGCCTCTTCCTCTTAGTGGTACTCTCCAATCAATAAGGGTTCTAATCAGTGACTTAAGCTTGTATGAGATCAAATGGACACTCGGCCCTGCTTGCAGGCTATCGGCTCACTCTAAGGTCTGCTTGCAGGGACTCTGATGAGGAATTTTCTGGAGAGAGAGAGAGAAAATAAGACATCTCATCTTTGTTTTTAATTAATGCAGTCACCGTTTTTTCACTCCAAAGTGTCACATGCAGAAAATCAAAGAAGCCCTTGTATAAATAGTAAGAAGAAAAGGTTCTATCCATTAGTAATGGGAAGCAATTTCAAGGAGAGCGTCACAGAGCTCTGATAGCCTCGGCATTCCCCTTCAGGTGAAATCTCTCAAAAATCATAATATAAATTATAGATTTGTCCAAGTCTTTTCATGAGAGGATATTAAGAGTCTCATTTTAATTGTGTCTTAAGCCAAAAGAAAAAAAATATTTAAATGACACTTATCTAGGTCATAACATGAATGAAAAGAACTTTTAGTTTTTTATTTTTATTTTTATTGGCTTTGTTTTAGTTTAGTTCCCACCTTGAGAAAAGTTCTGTGGAAGATGATTCTAGGGATTTATTTTCGTGTTCTCACCTGTTTCTCTGGAGAACTTGATCGGGGAGTGAAGGCTGATTTTGGTTTGGCTGACCTGTCAGATCTGCATCAGCAGCTGCAGCCAGGGCGGGTTTTCCGTCTGTCCTCCAGCAGTTGCAGAGTTGAGTATTACTTGTCAGTCACACAACGATGGAGAGCTATGAGCTCACTCCCCTTTGGGGCTGGTTTGTTTCCTTTGTGTTTGTTGTAATAAATCCACTGAAATATGCTAGCTGGGGCACACCATCTTCAACTCCTGTTCTCGGTATTAAACGTCCCTCGGGGAATTGCCAAGAAACTTTAGCTAATAATCACTTCAAACAGCAACATTGCCTCAGTGCTGGTTACCGTTTACACTTTCATTCTTGCAGAAGACATTTCTCCAGATCATCCATCCTCCACTGCTCCTGCCAAACTCCTGACTTCACTGAGTTTCTCATCTGGGAAGCCCTCCCTTGCGTTAGCAGACTGGAGAGTATACTTGAAGCAGTGCAGAAGAAACCCACTGGACCAGCCTTCTTTGCTGGGAGTGTTGTGTCTTGATGTACTTATTTATGTACATCCTCCTGTGTGCTCATCAGAGTTGCTGTAGGAAGCTGGCCAAGATGGCATGGTTTTTGTTATACCAACCTATCTGCATCCCAAGATGGATAAATTGCTGGAGGTCACATGGCTAGCAAATAGCAAGCTAAATTTTGAATAAGGAAAGATCTTGCAACTCCTGACATGAAATCAAAAAATCTGGGGATGGGTGGGTGGTTTGCAGTTTTTGTTTTTGAAACAGTTTCACTCTGTCACCCTGGGGAGAGTGCCATGGCATCATCACATAGTTCACAGCAACCTCAAACTCTTGGGCTCAAGAGATCCCCTTTCCTCAGCCTTCCAAGTAGCTGGGAACACAGTTGCCTGCTATAATGCTAGGCTAGTTTTTTCTACTTTTAGTACAGACAGGGTCTCACTATTGTTCAAGCTGGTCTGGAACTCCTGATCCACCCATCTTGGCTTCCCAGAGTGCTAGCAATATAGCCATTTTTTTTTTTTAAAGTAGGGTCTTGCTTATCTCCTCTCTTAGAGTGCAGCAATGTCAAACTCCTGGGCTCAAGTGATCCTCCTGCCTCAGCCTCCTGAGTAGCTAGGACTATAGGCACGTGTCACCAAGCCCAGTTAATCTTATTTCTATTTTTAGTAGAGATGGGCTGTCAAGCTGGTCTCTAACTCCTGTCCTTAAAGGATCCTCTTGCCCTGACCTCCCAGAGTGCTAGGATTACAGGTGTGAGCCATTGTGCTCCAGTCCAAAGACCCAGGTTTGAATATAGGTTGGGCTACTTACTACACATACAATCTAAGCATTTCAACCCTCTGTTTCCCCCACCTCCATTCCATTTTCTGTCATGAGAGAATACACAATTCCTCTTTTCTAGGATCATGGGAAGGATTGAATAAAAATAGGCACAATGACAGATGTAAAGATGCCTGCCTCCCTCAATAAAGCCCACAAAGTTGTTAAAAATTGTGAAGTTGGCTGCACTTTGCGTTTAAGTTCATTAAGTAGGTGCTTTCTGTATAAGGGGGTGGTTTACAAGGGCAGAGGGCAGAGACTGGATCAAAAGCTCTGGGGATGCTGCTGCCCTTGTATCATTCCAGTGATGACAAAAGAGCAGAAACTTATTCACAGAGTGAATTAGAACATGTCCCTTGATATCAGGTAGTTCTGTTATTTGTAAATAAAGGGGTGAAATAATTAAAGAAAAATCACCACTGTGTTCTCAGAATGTGAATTCACTGATTTGCCAACATATACTTATCAATTATACATTGTATGCCAGGCATTGGTCCAGGGAAGAGTTGTAAGCAGGAGTTAGCTCCTTTCTCTTTTGGGTCTTAGATTCCAGCGAGGAAACAGAGATGATGAAGAAATAATGCAACAGTATTCAAGAAATCCTTGGCGTTATAATGAAAATAAACAGGGCCATGTCAGCTCAAATGACTAGGAGTTTTCAGATTGGGAAGAGAGAAGGCTCTCATGACGAGGTGCCATTTGTACCTCATCTTGAATAACAAGAAGCCAGCCATGCCAAGATTGAAGAGCCTGGCAGCGGTGGAGAGAAACTTTGAGGTGGGCATTCTGAAAGTAATCAATCAGAAGTGATTAATATTTGTCTTTGAACATATTGCTAAAGATGCACACCCAGGAGGCAGATGCATTTCCACACACAGGGACAGGCACATTCATGTTTCAGAAGCTCAGGTTTGGTTCACAGTTCCCAGTCCTTCCTGGAGGGGATAGAACATTATGGAATGTATGCACATATGCCCCGTTGGGCAGCAGGGGCCATCAGAGTACCCACAGGTGGGAAGGGTATCTGAGGGATGAGAGAGAAATGGCCTCAGTGAAAAGGGATGTGGGTATTTGTGGAGGGCATCTAAGGGTGAACTGAGACATTTGGGTTCTATGGGAGGGGCAGTGGAGAGCCTTTGCTATGCTTAGAAATGAATTTCCTGTAGCAAGGAAATTTAAACTCAAGAGTGTTTGTTCCCTCTCTCCCACTTGCTCACCCCCCTTCAGAATTCCCTCACTGAGTTGCCAGTCTGAACTCATCCTTCCCTGGTCCAGTTAAATGTTTCTCCTTCCAGATGTAATCAACTCCTCCCCTGAGTGCCCGGGTTTAGAATGGGTTGCCATGACAACAGCATTGCAGAACTATCCAATAGAATTTAAACCTAGTCATGCTAGAAAAACCCAATATGGTTTAGAGTGTCTATAAATGACTGGAAATTAGGGACAAAGCTCACTTTATGCTCAAGTTAGTCTTGGAAGGTAAGAAGGGGTCCCCATGTGACAGAACACAGAGGATCAGAAACCAGGTTAGCTGCCAGCATTTGGTGAATCTTGGCTGGGAATTTGGTTTCTTAGTTTATTCTCCATTAAAAATAAATGTTGATCTGTCATATTCTTTACCTAAAAGCTTTTACTGTGTTTTCTCATTTCTGTACTGCCACACACTTATATACTCTCCCTCTATCAGTTTGTCACCTGACAATGTTCTTTGAGATGAAATCTAATCTGGCTATGTTTCCAAAGCCCCTCAAACCTCAAGCAGCGATCAGGATGGGTAAATGAGTCTTGCTATTCTACCTCCCTCTCTGGTCTGCTTTTAGTAGAGATGTATTTAAGTCTTCAACCTGAAATTTGGGAAAAAAAAATAATAAACTATAATTATCACTTTTCAATCACTTTGCAAATCCTGTTTCTTTTTTCTATTCTCTTATTCAGTCATGGTTTGCTTTTAAAACTCTTTTGCTTAGTGGCTTTATTCAGGAATTTAGGGAGAGTTTTTAAAGAAGTGAAAGGTTGTACATCAGAATTTCAATGATTTTACCATGCTTGCTGTGTAACTGTAGATGATCTGTGATTCTTTGGAAAAGGGGAAGATGCTATTTATGAAGTCTGCTGTGGTTTTCTTAGTGGCTACTGAGGAGAAAAATACCTGCCATCAGTCTTAGCTATAATATTTTGCAGTGTGTCTACATGATTATACCAAAGCAGCACATACTATAATAAATGATTACTAGAAGGAACATGCTCTTTGATTAAAAAAAAGAAATAAAAAGGACCTCAGGTGAATAGTATCTGAAAAATACCTAATCATTTCATGTGAGCATTTTAGTTTCAGTTAATCCTTTCATAGAGCAAAAGTACAAAGTGGGTTAGTTGTATACCCCTCATATGTCCTTAGAGAGTGTTTGTTCTAGTCTGTTTTCTGTTGCTATAACAGAATTCTATAGACTGGGTAATTTATAAAGAAAAAAAATTTATTTCTTATGGTTCTAGAGGCTGAGAAGTCCAAGAACACAGCTGTAGCATCTGATAAGAACCTTCTTGTTGGATCTTAACATGGTGGAAGGCCAAGTGACCACATGAGACAGAGAAAAACACTGGGGGCTGGACCCCTTCATAACAACCCACTCTCACAGTATCAAACTCGGTCCCACAATCATGTCATTAATTCATTAAGCCCCACCGTTTAATACTATTGCATGGGGGATTAGGTTTTCAACACGCAAACTTGTAAGGGACACATTCCAACCTTAGCAGTCCTGCTTCCCAAATTTTAATGCTGAACTTCCTTTTCTTTGCTAAGTACTCTGATTCAGCCTAGATACATTAGTACAGAGAAATAAATTATGCACTGATTATTTCAATAAATATTTGAATATATATTCTGAGCCAGGTGATCTGGATAAACCAATTCACCTAGAAGTGAATTTCAATGTCCAGTATAGCTCCCCCTCTGAGGGCTATTTGTATCACAGAAATAGTATAACAACAATGCCAACAAAAGAAAAATTTAAAAAAGGAAAATAAAGAAAAAAGGCAAAATATATATTCATAAGAATAGTCATTGGAACATTATTTTCAGTAGCAAAAGATTGAAAACAACTCAAATATCCATCAATTCAGATGGGCTTGGTTGGAAACCATGACACATTTATACAATAAAGTATGCTATATAGGTATAAGAAAGAAAAAGAGATACTTTTTTTTTTTTTTTTTTTTTGAGACAGAACCTCAAGCTGACACCCTGGGTAGAGTGCCCTGGCATCACAGCTCAAAGCAATCTCCAACTCCTGGACTTAAGCGATTCTCTTGTCTCAGCCTCCGAAGTAGCTGGGACTATAGGAGCATGCCACAACACCCGGCTATTTTTTGTTGCAGCCATCATTGTTTGGTGGGCCCAGATGGATTCGAATCCACCACCTCAGGTGTATGTGTCTGGTGCCTTCACCATTTGAGCCACAAGTGCTGAGCTGGAACAAGAGATACTTTTATATATCATTTGAACTAATCTCCAGGATATTTAATGAAGGATTCAGAAACCTATGTCTAATATGCTATCTTATAATCTAAAAAGGATTAGATATACTTACATACACAGACATTATGATAAATGTATAAAATGTAGGTATATACACTATACTATATATACTGGGGGGCTGAATTTCTTCATAACAACTCACTCTCACAATATCAGAAACTGAATGGAGAAGTCACAGAAGGAAGCCAGACTTCTCTGACTATACTTTGTTTTGTACCTGCAATTTTGAAACCATGTAAGATTTTTAAAATCAAATTATAAAACAAAATTCAATTCAATAAATTATTTCTAAAAGGAAAAGAAAAAAGAAACGCAAAACAAAAAAGTGAACCTAACCAATACATCAAGTTGGTGGTGTAACCACACACAGAGAGAAATTATTTCAAATAGCTTTGAACAGAATAATTTTCTATACATCCCTAGAGAAATATATCCTAAAACCAAAACAAAATCCCAGTGTATAAAAGAAATTATACTGTTTTTAGTATTAATAGTAGTAATATTAGTGTTGCTAATCTAAAGCTACTAAAGATATTTTACCAGATAAAGCAATCAAATACTTTTGTTCATCTCAGAAGGGTACAGGCGAAACTTAGTAAATGTAGAATATAAATGTCTACACACAATAACGAAGAAAATGCCATGAAAACTATGTCAACTAGTTCAATGAAAATATTTCAAATTGTATATAAAACCAGCACATTGTACCCCATGATTGCATTTATGTACACATCCACGATTTAATTAAAAAAAAATACTTTTGTTAATGTCATCAGAACCGTGGAAGGAAAAAAAAGGTATGCAAATACAAAATCACAGGGGTCAAAATTGGCATGAACTTATAATGTATTTTCTCCTGGGAAATGATGTTTACCCTGTTTCTGTCCTAGACCTAGAAATGATGATCAGTTCATTATCAACGATTGCCTCTGGTCAGCAGATTCTGGCTTCTATTATTTCTCACAGTAGGGATCTCACATTTTATATTGTTTAGATGGGTGACTGATTCCAGGGCTGGGGTGGGAAATAGATGTGTAAGTAAGGTATGAGAAGTTATATCAAAAAGTCATTGAGGCAAGTTGAAGTGATCAACAGTGAAAAAATAAGGCTGCTTCAGTGTTGATAATATGTACATAGTAATAATTAGAATCAATTCAAATATTTCAAAGATATGTAAATCAATGAAATCGTGGTAATACTAATAGGAGAATCTATCAAGGATGCTAATAGAACAACTAATTATTGTCAAAACTAGTAAATAAAGGAAAAGAATCAAGAATATTTGGTTACTGTGAATAAATGTTATATTTACACAGGATAAATGTTATCCTGTACACGAGTAAACAAACATTGGATGAGGAGAGATTTCTCTTTATAGAAGTATTCCACATAGTACTTAAAAGTAACACAATTAGAATATGATTTTGCAACCCCCAAATGAAGTAATGAGTAAGACAATCAACATCAATGGCTGCTAAGATTAAAATAGGAGGCAAAGTTGACATGGTGGGCCTCTTGGTGGAGGTACACACACTATCTACAAAGTATTTTTGCCAACCCCCCTCAAGCCCAAACCTTGAATTTGAACTTGATCATATTGCTAGTTTACTAATATTACTTGAGGCAAGTTGAGGTGACCAACAGTGAAAAAGAAATATAAGGGATAGAGGAATACATTAAGTAATACCATCTGGATGCAGTCAGCAAAGTCCAGAATTTGAGAAATTTTACAGGACACAAAATCTGGCATTTTCAATAAATACATTTACAAAGAAAAATACAGATAGGAAGGGGAACCGTATGATTTTCAAATTATTTAAGAGACATCCTTTGTGATGTATGATTCTTGTTTAAAGTCTGATTTAAAATAACTTGCAAAAATCATTTGAGATAATCAAGACATTTGAACATTTGATTTGAGACAATTGAGGAAACTGAATCTTTTCTGCCAGGACTTCCTGTCAAATGTTGAAAAGAGTACTGAGAGGGAAGATCTTGCTTTGTGCCTGGACTTAGTGGGAAAACTTTGAGTTTCTCACCATTAAGTATGATGTATCTGTAGGGTTTCTGTAAACATTCCTTTTTTTTTTTTTTTTTTTTTTAATGAAAGGGAGATTCCCTTCTATTCCTAATTTTCTGAGAGTTTTAGCTATGAATGTGTTTTGGATTCTTTTGAATACTTTTCCTGAATCTAATGATGCCATCCTGTGACTTTTGTTCTTTATCCTGCTGATGTGATGGATTATATAATTTGGTTTTTGAATGTTGGGCCAACTTTGCATGCTTGGGATAAGGTCTCACTTGGTCATGGTGTGTAATTTTTTTCTACCTTGTTGGACTTGATTTGCTAAAATATTCTTCAAGGTTTTTGTAATTATGTTCAGGAGAAATATTGGTCCTTAGTTTTCTTTAGTCTTTCTCTGGTTTTGGTATTAAGGTAACACTGACCTCATAGAATGAGTTAGACATTGTTTTCTTTGCTTCTTATGGAAGACTGTACAAGATTGATATACATTTCTTCCTTTAATATTTGGCAAAATTCACAGTGAACTCATTTTGGCTTGGTACTTTATGTTTTGAAAGATTAATATTATTGATTTGATTTCTTCAACAGATAAAGGCCTATTCACATCATCTGTTTCTTCTTATGTGAGTTTTGGCAAATTGTACTTTTTAAGGAATTAGTCCATTTCATCTAAGTTATCAAATTTGTAAGCATAGAGTTGTTCATAATTTTCCTTTCTTATCCTTTTAATGTCCATGGGATCTGGAGTAATGCCCATGGGATCTGTAGTGATGTCGCCTCTTTCATTTCTTTCTTTCTTTTTTTTTTTTTTGAGACAGAGCCTCAAGCTGTCACCCTGGATAAAGTGCTATGGCTTCGCAGCTCACAGCAACCTCCAATTCCTGGGCTCAAGTGAGTCTCCTGCCTCAGCCTCCCAAGTCGCTGGGACTACAGGCGCCCGCCACAACGCCCGGCCATTTTTTTTTTTTTTTGGTTGCAGCCGTCATTGTTGCTCAGCTGGCCCGGGCTGGATTCAAACCCACCAGCTCAGGTGTACGTGGCTGGCGCCTTATCCCGTTGAGCCACAGGTGCCGAGCCCCCTCTTTCATTTCTGATGCTAGTAATTTGTATTCTCTCTCTCTTTGGTTGGCCTGGCTAGAGGCTTATCAATTGTCTGTCAGTTTTTCAAGAAATCAGCTTTTGACTATTCGGTTTTATTGATTTTGCTCTAATTTTTATAATGTCTTCTGCTTAATTTGATTTTGATTTGTTCTTTTTCTATTTTTTATGTTTATAGTAAATATTTACTATTTTTAGTAAAATAAAATTCTATATTACTGTTAAAGAACAGTGGTTGCTACGGGGTTGGAGGAGTAGGGAGAAGTGACTAAATGAAGAACTTCTTTCAACATTGTTTTGCAAGGCATGGTTACTGGCAACAAATTCTCTCAATTTTCATTTGTTTGAGAAAGTCTTTACTGCTCCTTTATTTTTTGTTTTTGAGACAACATCGCATCTTGCTCTACCACCTTGGCTAGAGTGCTATGGCCTCAGCCCACCTCACAGAAAACTCCTGGGCTCAAGCAATCCTCCGGCCTCAGCCTCCCAAGTAGCTGGAACTATAAGCACATGCCACAACACCTGGCTAATGTTTCTATTTCTAATAGAGCCAGGGTTTCACTCTTGCTCAGGCTTGTCTGAAATGCCCAAGCTTAAGCTATTTTCCTGCCACAGCCTCCCAGAGTGCTAGGATTAATAGGTGTGAACCACAATGTCCAGCTACTTTTAAAGGATAATTTCACAGGGCACAGAATCCTATAATGACAGTTCTTTATTTCTCTCTCAACATTTTAAATATTTCATGCCACTCTCTCCTTTTTTCTCCTCGTCTTCTTGCTTGCTATATTTTTGGGGAAGATGTCAAGTGCAACTTGTGTCTTTATTCCTCCAGAGGTAAAGTTTCTTCCTCCTCTGGCTTTTTTTTTTTTTTTTTTTGCAGTTTTTGGCCGGGGCTGGGTTTGAACCTGACACCTCCGGCACACGGGGCGGGTGCCCTACTCCTTTGAACCACAAGCGCCACCCCCTCTGGCTTTTTTCAATATTTTTTCTTTGCCTTTGGTTTTATGAAGTATTAATATTATATACCAACATGTAGTTTTTAGGCATTTTTCTTGCTTAGCATCCTTCAGCTTCCTGGATATGTGGTGGGGTGTCTGACACTAATTTGGAAGAATTCTCATTCGTTAATTTTATTTATTTATTTTTTGAGACAGTCTCACTTTGTTGTCTCTGCTAGAGCGTCCTTGTATCACAGTTCACAGTAACCTCAAAAGCTTGGGCTCAAGTGATTCTTTTGCCTCAGCCTCATGAGTAGTTGGGACTACAGGAGTCTGCCACAATGCCTGGCTACTTCATTAATGTTTTAAGTATTATTTTTCTGTTCTTTTCTCTGTTCCCTAACAATGGTATTCCTTATGGGCATGCTACACATTTTGTGGTTATGACACAGTTCTTAAATATTCTATTCTGTCCTTAGTATTTCTTCTTTTTTCTTTTCAGTTTTTTAAGTTTCTTTTCCTTCTTCTTCTTCTTCTTTTTTTTTTTTTATTGAGACAGAGTTTCACTTTGTCACCCTTGGTAGAGTGCTATGGCGTCACAGCTCACAGCAACCTCCAACTCCTGGCCTTAGGCAATTCTCTTGCCTCAGCCTCCAGAGTAGCTAGGACTATAGGCACCTGCCACAACGCCCAGCTATTTTTTTGTTGCAGTTTGGCTAGGGCTGGGTTTGAACCTACCGCCCTCAACATATGGGGCTGGTGCCCTACCCACTGAGCCACAGGTGCTGCCCTCTTTTCTTTTCTTTTTTTTTTTAAACTTTTATTTTAGACAGAGTCTCACTCTGTCTCCCTGGGTAGAGTGCTGTGGTGTCATAGCTCATAGTAACTTCAAACTCCAGAGCTCTAGTGATCCTCCTGCTTCAGCCTCCTGAGGAGCTGGGACTACAGGTGCCTACATGACATCTAGTTAATTTTTCTAGTAGAGACAGGGTCCTGCTCTTGCTTGGGCTTGTCTCAAATCTCTGAGCTCAGGCAATCCACTCACCTTGGCCTCCAGAGTGCTAGGATTACAGGAGTGATCCACCATGCTCAGCCAGTATTATAAATTTCAGTTGTATCCCTATTAAGCTCAGGGATTCTTTCCTTAGTCAATTCCAGTGTACTAAAGAGCCCACTGTTCAATTTGTTTTTGTTGTGATGATAGTATGGTATGCTTTCAAAAGGAGACCTTTCACAGATATAAACAGAAGAATTTATAAATTAAATGGCATTATTATGTCCACTATAGTGGGTGGGGGTAGGGAGAAGAAAAGGGTGGAGATGAACAAGTTTGGCCACTAGTTGGTCAATATTGAAGTTGGGTCATACATACACAGAGGTTTATTATACTGGTGTCCCAAACATCACTAGAAAGTTGCCATAGGACTTGGCGTGGTGGCTCATGCCTGTAATCCTAGCACTCAGGGAACCCAAAGCGGATGGATCATTTGAGCTCATGCATTTGAGAACAGCTTTAGTAGGAGTGAGACCCCGTCTCTACTAAAAATCAAAAACTGAGGCAAGAGGAGCTCTTGAGCCCAAGAGTTTGAAGTTGCTGTGAGCTATATTGTCCAAGGGCAACAAACTGAGACTCTGTCTCAAAAAAAGAAAAAAAAAAAAAGGAAATGAAAAAGAAAGTCACCATAGATAGGGAAAATGGAATATTGTAGCCATGAATGCATGTATATCTAT
The DNA here is from genome assembly GCA_963573935.1 of Arctocebus calabarensis. Lineage (NCBI taxonomy): Eukaryota > Metazoa > Chordata > Mammalia > Primates > Lorisidae > Arctocebus > Arctocebus calabarensis. The sequence continues at coordinate 19,342 of CAUYON010120151.1, forward strand.
AAAATATTTATTCAAAATTGCACAAAATATCTACAAAATAGTCCCTACATGTTGGCCACCTCTTTGTAAAATTTTGTAAAGCATATTTTGAACACAAATGGACATGGAGCTATAGTTTCCTGTTTTCCCTATGTGCAGTGACTTTAGTGTGACTTTTGGGACATCCTGTACTAGTCTCTCTGATTCTGTTTATGTTCGACGTTTCTCCTAAAGAAACAAATACAAATGGATTAACAGGGAAAAGCAAAAACAATTTATCCCAGAGAATAGACAGTGGTAATTTCAGATCTCGAGGTACCAGAGAAGGAGGCTTTCCTGGGCCCCTCAAATCATACCCAAGTGACCAAATGGTCAGCCTTTACCAAGCATCCCTGCTTAGGAGCGATGCCTTCTACAGATCTGTTTCACTCTCAGCTCAATGTTCTTCTGCTGATTCTCTAACAACTGGTGTCCCTGACTTCCTGCCACAGCTCTAGGCAAGTCCCACGTGCACTGTTAATCAAGTTGCTGAACTTCCATGAAGTGGAGAGGTCATTGATCCCCCTGGACTCTGCTCAGCGCTATTGATTCCTGCCTGCTGCCCCATGGTCTTGTGACCTCCCTGCATGCCCTGTGGCCTGTGTTTCCCATCCCTCAAGGAGTGCACTTGCCAGCTCCAAGGTTTCCTTCGCTGTGGGGAATATAGTGTGATGACTAATAAAATTTGCTGGGCAACAATAAGGTTCAAGGTTGGCTCCTCCTGCAGAGAAGTTAAAGTCTTATCTGCTTTCGGCACCACTCTCCCTGGAGTACTCAGCCAGATTTGTTAAAGATTTTCAGAGCAATTGGTTTTCAAGCTGTTGCTGCTAACCCTGGCTCTAGCCTCAGAGGCGACCTTTCTGCAGGCTGGATTATTTATGTCTATCCTGAAGCCTCGAGAGGGAAGTGTGTTTTGGCCCTCAAACAAAGATCACTGCCTCCTATATGACCTCAAAATATTTCCCTAAACAGGGCTCTCCACCAAGATACTTTGCTGAAGTTTGCTGACTTATTATTTTAGTTGCTTGAGACTATTTCCTTTTTGAGGTATTGGAGGCATCTCTTTGGAGGGGGGGGGTATAGTGTATCCATTTCAAGTAGGTTAAAAAATAATGTACTAAAGACAGTGGGTGTAACTGTTAAAGACAAGTTTCAGAGGCGTCTTTGGCACAATGGATAATAGTGCTGAACAAGACGAACGGGACAGAACAAATTTTTAGATTTGGAACTGCCCTGGCTTAGTGATTAAGATCATGGCCCTTGTCAGGCTGACCCAGGTTTAGATATTAGCACTTCCACAGCTGAGTGATTTTTAATTTAATTTTTAATTGACAAATAATAATTGTATACAGGTTTACCGAGGAGATATTGAAAATTTGCTTCTAAACCACCACAATAAAGTCAATATCACAATAAAGCCAGTCAATGAATTTTTTGGTCTCCCAGTACATATAAAAGTTATGTTTATGGTGTGTTGTAGTATATTAATTGTGCAACAGCATTGTGTCTGAAAAATAATGTATTTAATTTAAAAATACTTTAGCACCCCAAAATCCTGACAGAGACATACAAAGTGCGCATGTGCTATTGGAAAGGTGTCACTATAGATTTGCTCACCATAGGGTTGCTGCCAACCTTTAATTTATTAAAAATGCATTATCAAGCAAGTATAAAAAAACGAGGTACACCTGTGTATTTATGGAGTACAATGTGATGGTCTGATACATGTAAACGCTATGGAATTAGTAAATCAAGTTCATTATGAATAACATATCCATCACTTCATATACTTAACCTGATTTTTGGTTGTATGAACACTTACAATCTACTCTCTTGGACAGGGCATGGTGGCTCACACCTATAGTCCTAACACTCTGGATGGCAGAGACACATGAATCTCTTGAGCTTAGGAGTTTGAGACCAGCCTGAGCAAAAGCAAGACCCCTTATCAACTAAAAAATAGAAAAACTAGCAGGGTGTTTGTTGTGGCTGCTGCCTATAGTCCTAGTTACTCTGGAGGCTAAGGCAAGAGGATTGCTCAAACCCAAGAATTTGAGGTTACTGTGAGCTATCATGTCATGACACTATACCCAGGGCAACAGAATGAGACTCTGTCTCAAACAAAACAAAACAAAACAAAACAAAACAAACAGACAAAACAAAAAACAAAAAAACTTCTCTCTCTTAGCAATTTTGGAATATGCCTTTTTACCTGAAGTCACCATGCTGTGCACATCTCAAAAGCTTACTTCTCCTGTCTATCTAAAACTTCGTATCCTTTGACCCACATTTTCCCATTTCCATGTCGCCCCCTTAGCCTCTGGTAATCAAAAGCTATGCGATGTGGAAAGGTCAGCTAACCCTCACAGCCTTAGCGTCCTCAGCTCTTCCGCAGTACTTCCTGGTGAACTGTAAAGGTAAAAGAATATATGTATGCTTAGCACATGGTGACTATTCATTAAGTGATTATTATTCATACATTATTTAAAAAGTTAACAAAAATCTGTAGTCATAATTCTTACGTGACACTTTTAAAATCTCATCATACATCTATATAACATCTAATACATTGTGCTATAATTACTTCTATAGAATTGTTTCTTAGTCTAGACTAAATGGCAGAAACTCCCTCTTATTTATTTTTTCCTTCCTAACATCTGAAACTGGTATCTAATCAGTGCTCAATCTTTATTGTCTGAATGCTGTTAGCAACAAGGGAAACTTGTTTAAGTCATAAAACCCAGGGTACATGAACCTACCCACATGTCTCCCTATCTGTGATCAAAATCTTGACAAGCCCAAGACACTGGATTTATTCTTTGCTTCTTTCAGAGGTGGCCATTGACAATAACTTCAGGAGATTCTTGGGCTCCCTTGCACCTTCTTCCTAATGCTGGGAAGAGGAGAGTATGGAATTAAGCCATCCACTAGCATTCAGGGGTAAAATGAGCTGTTGTCTTATAGATCCTTATGAATGGAGATTATTGATCTGTGATCCAAAGGACATTCATTTTTCTGGTTTTTCTTCTAGTACACAGGCTCCTGAACCTTCATATGGGCTAGAATTTTCCTGAATTCCCTGCAGACTTGCTCTTCTGGGGCATCAGAAATGAAGCACACGACGCTTAAGGAATGCTGGTTGTGTGGAATGTAGACAAGCAGAGAATCTTTGGGTCAGGTTCAGATAATGGAGATGGATGCCAGGGAAAGCTACCTTGATTAAGCTTTCTCTACAAAAGTACATAAGTCTGTTAAAGCAGTATCGCCATCAATTCAATTCATCCTGAATTAACTGCCAGTACACACTTACTCACTTACAGTGAAAACACTATTGGAATCAATATTTAAAGAAATCAATCTACTCTTCCTTCTCAAACACACTGGTTTTCTAAAGACCTACTCACTTTCTTTCCCTAGGAATTAATGTCCTAGGCCATGCCTCTGTTCTTCTGGTCAGAAGCCCTTTGTTATCCTGGTTTTCTGCCTTAACCCTAGTCACACTGTGTGGAGCGGCCTTGACTGCTCTTTAAAGTTCTTGGAGGTGGTTCTGGGTTTGGATCAAGTAGTTCTTATTAAAATGACGACAACAACAATGGCAAGAATAATTTGCAGAAAACTCACAAAAAATACCTCCAAAACTTTTTGTTGTAAGCACAAAGAAAAGTATAAAAACGTACTGCATTAACCCATTCTTTTCTCCCTACGGTCATAACATCTGTACATACTTTACGTTTTCATCTGGGGGAAATTCAGCCTCCCACGGCAATTGTGTACACTGGGCATCCATGTCTTTCAACACACACAAACATATGCACACACACATACACATGTTGGCCAACACAAAATAACAAAGAATTTCGATCTTTTCTAGCCTTTCAAGGACTTTCAGGGTCTGGATTACTCTTTCAAGGTAGGAAGCATCTCTAAGGGGTACAAGAGACTTTCCTTTGTGCCCAACTCCTGCTGAGGCAAATCAGAGAGTTGCTGGATAAAGATGGATTTTTTCTCTCCAAATCCAGAAGGCAGCTTCACTAGAGTCCTAGTTCTCTTCTGGAGTCATTGATCTCATTGGTTTAATTCATACCTGTGTTTTCTACAGTAACACTTCCAAAGTATGTGAAATGTACAATTTTTAAAAACATTTCAGAAAAGAGAAGCTCCCATGTTGTTGCCTCCAAACAGGATGAGGAAGCAAAAGAACCCAAGCATATAATTGTATGATTTAGATGCGACCCCTATGAACAAGTCCAAGTGACGACTTCAAGGCATTGGAAAAGAAAGCCTCCAGGGGTAACATCTTAATTAAACATACCCAACAAAAGCCAGAGTTCTGCATAAATTCTGTGTGGATTTTCTCCTTTAGCATCATGGAACAAAACATTGCTTGCCTCGTGTCCATCATCTCACCTTGAATGAAATTCCCTCAGCGCAGGGAATACCACCAGTTAGGGCTGCCTTGTCTCTAAAAAGTAGCGAAAGTTTATTTTTTGCTGCCATCTTACCTTCCCTCCTCCTGTGTCCTGATTTCCTGTAGTTGTTCCTCAGGCTCTAGCCTGTGTCCAATTCCCAAGGGCCTCCTTGCTGTCAGTTAATAATAGCTTTCAATGCTGTTATTCTTCTCAGAGGTTTTGCATTTTAATAGGACCCCCAGGGATTAAAATGCCTCTAGAACCAAAAGAGTGAATCTCTAATGGTGGAATTTTAGGTACCAGTGACAGGCATTGTGGGAGATTTCATGGAGAGGGAATACCCCGACAGCCTTCAACTTGACTGACTTGGTACGGTTGGTCCTACTCAGGAATACAAGAGTGTGAATTAATTGTCAATGAAATACCAAACCTTATTGAAAAGAAAACCTTAAACGTTGCTAAATATAGCTTCATGTGTTTGTCAGCTTTCCAAGTAAACGAATGTGTGGTAATATTGGAAATACTTCCTAGCTGGGAAAATGATGCAATATCTTTAGGGAAAATTTTCTCGAGGGACAATGCAATAGGGAATCAGAGGTTGCTGGGATGGAAATGCTTAGTAATCTGTTATCCCCTTACTGAAGGAAGTAATCACACTGACACAGAAGAGACTCGCCTGATTAACTCTTAGGTACAGGCGTGAAATGATGATAAACTTCATACTGAATGTTGTTTCTATATACATTTTGCACATGGACAAAAAAGGAGAGAAAGAGAAAAAAAAAGCCAGGGTATGCTTCTCACCATTGTTCTGCACAAGAGGATGTCAGATTCCTGCACTTTATCTGGACTTCTCTATCGCTTTTTTTTCCCTCCCCCTGCTAAGTAAACAGTGGAGCTTCATCCATTATTCAGCTATCAGAGACTGTCAGCATTTTCTGGCTGTGGAACTTGGGAGTTCTTACATTTCTTTAAAACTGTGGAAAAAATGTATTTGCAAAACTGCTGGAAAGGGAAATGAAGAGAGATATCAACTCCTACAATATAATTAGTCCTTGCGAGCATCTCCCCCAGAGGGCTGACTTGAGTTTTTCTTTAGTAATGGGAATTTAGCTTTCTTTCTTTTGGGGTTGTCATTATTCACACTTAACTACCTGTGGCAAGTACCAGTGGAGGAGAGAGACTGTTGTAAACAGGTTTGGAGCACACAGGAAGGAAAGGCTTTGAAAACGTGCCCCGTGAGAAAAGGCACGGAGGCGCTGTGCAAGGCTGTACCTTAAAGCTGGTAAACACACAACCCTCCCCACAAGCCAAATGTTACAAATTCTACTTTTATAGCTCTTGGAAGGCTTTCTGCAATCTTTTCTGTGTTGAATGCTACAGTTCAAAGTCATCTTTTGGAGAGATTTTTCCAGGTGAAAAGTTGCAGGTATAAGAATATTGAAGTGCATGTAAATATATACTGTTTTATTGCTTTCATCTTTTGAATCTAAGAGAGTGACCTCCTCACTTGAAAGCAGAGAATAAACATCCCAAGGAGCGTCAGATCAACTTGCAAGAGGGACAAGATGATTGCAAGAGCCACCCATCCATTTCCACTTCTGGAGGATGGCTTCCAGAGGCCTCTGAGGAAAGAATCGCAGAGCCTGAACTGTTGTTCTATTTCCGCTTGGCTGTGTCATGTGCAAGAGTCTCTAGACACAGAGACAAGAGAGTTGGTTTCAGTTCAGCAATTCCCAGAGTTGCCCTCTCAAGCAGGGGGTTCACACCCTCATGTTTTGCAAAATATGTTTTTTTTTTTTGTAAATTGCAAAGCACTATTGGATAGTAAAGTGTTAGAATGGTGGAAAAGTTATTCTTGTGAATGCAATCGTGGTCTGCACCAATCTGAGGTGATGATACATTATTAAATACGGTGGAGAGTGCCGAGTATAGAAATGGCTGGTTCTTGTGAGTCTACGTTAGTGCACAAAGAAAAGGAAGCAAACTCCTTTCCTTTTTTCTCTGTGAAGTGGTCACTGTTAGAGCCGTGGGTTGCTGTAAACCTGATCCCCTCCGCGGCGCCTGCCCCGGTGGATCGCAGAGCCCGGCAGGTTGGTCGAGCGGGAGGACCCGCCTAATCGATGCAGGGGTGCTGGGCCTCTACTTCAGCACCTGCCTCCAGATGGACGAGGCGGCATAAGGGAGCTCACGAAAGAGTAGGGTTAGGGCGGCTGTTGCCTAGTTCACGGTCATTGGGATCATCTTTTATACTGCCGTTTTCACCGTGACTGATGCTGCAGCTCCCACCTCCTCCCTGTCCGGTCCACGGGAGGCCTCTTAATAACAGCACCCAGACATGATTGTCGGGGCACCCCAGCCCTGGGAACCTGAGACCCGTGTCTCCTGGCCCACTAACCAGCGCGTTGGACCTCAGTGTTTTCTAAAAGAATTGTGACCTGAAGCTTTTTCAAGAACCATCACCAACCATGACTCCTTGGATGCCGTCATGTAACAGCCGTTTGCCAAGTGGAGCTGACTTTTAATTTGATGCGCCTCTGGGTTCGGGCGAGACGTTGAAATGTCTTCCTCGGTTCTCCATCCAGGGCACAGTTTCTAGACTATCAGCGGCATTTTGAGTCTTCTGAAACAATACCGCTGTGAGTGCCCGGTCCACAGCACAGTGCGAGCAGCACCTAAGAAGTTTCCATTGTAGAATGTTTTCAGATACTTGAATAAATCAGATCTTTAATTGAAAAAAGAAAAAAAAAACTGATGTAATCATGATTTTAAAAAATCATTGGAAAAATCCTGTTATAGTTGAATGTGGGCAGAACTAATAGGCTTGAGTTACAAATCCAATTATAACTCACACTTATGAACAGAGGCTACTACAGTAAGTCCCCCAGTTACAAACATCCAGTTTACATCCAACTTGCACTTACAAACAGAAGCTATTACACTAAGTCCTGGGGTTATGAACATTCAACTGATGGTCATTCACACTTAAGAAGAACGGAGGCTAGGCTCGGTGCCTGTGGCTCATCGGGCTAAGGCGCCAGCCACGTACACCTGAGCTGGCAGGTTCAAATCCAGCCCAGGCCCTCCAAACAACGATGGCTGCAACCAAAAAATGGCCGGGCGTTGTGGCGGCCGCCTGTAGTCCCAGATTCTTGGGAGGCAGAGGCAAGAGACTCGCTTGAGCCCAGGAATTGGAGGTTACTGTGAGCTGTGATGCCATGGCACTCTATCC
>CAUYON010120152.1:0-23732 GCA_963573935.1 Arctocebus calabarensis
GTAGCTGGGACTACAGGCGCCTGCCACAATGCCCAGCTATTTTTCTGTTTTGCAGTTCGGTGAGGCCAGGTTTGAACCCGCCACCTTTGGCATGTGGGGCTGGCGCCCTACTCGATGAGCCACAGGCGCCACCCCCATAGCAGCTTTATTTGTAATAGGCAGATACTGGAATAAAACAAAATGTCCTATAATAGGTGAAACAACTGTAGCACATCTGTACGGTATAATAGGACTCAGTAGTAAAAAGTAACTATTGATATAGACAACAACTTGAATGGATCTCAAGGCATTATACTGAGTTAAACAAAAATCTGAAAGGAGGCTCAGTACCCACAGCACAGTAGTTATGGCACCAGCCACCTACACCGAGGGTAGCAGGTTTGAACCCAACCGGGGCTGGCTAAACAACGACAACTGCAACCGAAAAATAGCCGGGCATTGTAGCAGGTACCTGTAGTCCCAGCTACTTGGGAGGCTGAGAAAAGAGAATCCTTCAGCCCAAGAGTTTGAGGTTGCTGTGAGATGTGACATCACAGCACTCTACCAAGGGCAACATAGTGAGACTGTGTCTCAAAAAAAAAAAAAAACTGAAAGGGTCATAAATAATATGATTAATGCTCTTAAAATCGAAAAATTGTAGAGATGGAGAACTGATTAATATTTTCCAGGGGTTAAGGCTAGTGGGGAGAAGGAGAATGTAATTACAAAGGAATAGCATGAGAGAGATCTTTGTAGTGATGGAATAGTTCTGCTTTGTGATTACATTCAGGATTATACAAATTTAGTCATGAGAAAGTAACATAGAAGTATATAAACACATTGTACCAATGTGGGTTTCCTGGTTTTGATATTGTACTATAATTATATAAGATGTAACCATTGTGAGTTACTGAGTGAAGGATAAATAGGGACTTCTCTACTATTTTTGCAAATTCTTGTGAATCTGTAATTATCTCGAAATAAAAAGTTTAAGCCAGGTACAGTGGCTTACATCTGTAATTCTAGCACTCTGGGAGGCCAAGGCTGGTGGATTGCCTCAGCACAGGTTTGAGACCAGCCTGAGTAAGAGTGAGACCCACCTCTAAAACTAGCTGGGCATTGTGGCGGGCACCTGTAGTCCCAGCTACTTGGGAGGCTGAGAAAAGACAATCACTTGCTCTCTACCGAGGGCGACAAAGTAAAACTCTGTCTCAAAAAAAAAAAAGTAAAATGTTTAAAAATACATTAGCAAATTACAAATACCCAGTTGTTTCTTTTGAGAATATCTCTCTAGGCTCGGCGCCTGTGGCTCAGCAAGCTAAGACGCCAGCCACGTACACCTGAGCTGGTGTGTTCGAATCCACCCCGGGCCCACCAAACAACAATGACAGCTGCAACCAAAATATGGCCAGGCGTTGTGGCGGGCGCCTGTAGTCCCAGCTACTTGGGAGGCGGAGGCAGGAGACTCGCTTGAGCCCATGAATTGGTGGTTGCTGTGAGCTGTGATGCCACAGTACTCTATCCAGGGTGACAGCTTGAGGCTCTGTCTCAAAAAAAAAATATGAAATGTCTGGAACAGGTGGGTAATCCTTAGAGACAAATCTAATTAGTGTTTGCCAGGGGCTAGGGGTAGGGAGCAACTGTTTTTATGGAAATGGGTACAGTTTCCTTTTGGGGTGATGACAGTATTCTGCAGCTGGATAGTCATGATGGTTGTACAATATTGTGAATGTACTAAATGTCATTAGTGGTGCATTTTATGTTATATGCATGATTATTACAGTCAAAAAATGGAAAAAAATTCTGCAATTCCTTATATAAAATAAACTTAATTTAGAAGAGATTAGTATAAATCAATATAGTAATAGCTAAAACCATGCTGATTTCTGTATAGAAAACCATCATTAAACAAGCAGAGAAACGAAAGAACCTGTGAATGGTTCAAAAATTTAAAATTAAAAGCCGAGTTTCTCATTTATTTTGTAGGTAATTATAAAATTAATCGAAATAGCTCCTCCTGCATGCTAATTAATTGATATTTGGCTACAGTTTTATTTGAGCAGGGGAGGGAGAAAAGTAAAGTGATCTTTTCATGTGGAGTAATTTTTTATCAACTGATGTATAATAGAAAACGATTCTTTCAGTATTCAACATGAGGCCATCCTCTGTTTGATACTTGGTGCCTCAAAAAGTATTTAGTGAAAATCGTTTTTGTGCCAGGCGCTGCTCCAGGTGCTAGATATCAAGCAATTTTAATTTTATTTCTCTTATGTTTTGAACATAACCAAAGTTGTCTTCTCTTGTGAAGTTTCTTTCTTTGTGTAAAATGCTGATAGAGCTTTAAAAAGGGATATACTGCCACTTAAAAAGTTCTAAAGAGAAGCATGTAAGAGGTAATGCTTCCCAAATTGGACCTAAGGATACTAGTCAAGTGTTCTCACGGCTGGGCGCGGAGGATCTCGCCTGTAATCCTAGCACTGTGGGAGGCCGAGGCGGGTGGATTACTTGAGCTCACACGTTCGAGACTAGCCTGAGCAAGAGTGAGACACCGTCTCTAATGAAAACAGAAAAAGTGAGGCAAGAGGATATCTTGAGCCCAAGAATTGGAGGTTGCTGTGACTACTCAATACTGTGAGCTGTGATGCCAAAGTATTCTCCCAGGGTGACAGCTTGAGACTGTCTCAAAAAAAAAAAAAAAAAGTGTGCTCTCATCAAATAAATTGGGGAAACACTACATTCTGTATCCCATCTCCTCACACCTGAGTATCCATAAAACAGCATATTAAAGATTGTCCTACCATGAAAAAAAACTATTTGATGTATTTTTCTTAATTTATTTGACCACAAGATTCTTTTTTAAACATCAATTACTGTCCAATTGAATTAGTTTTGTGTGAATGGACTTTGGGAAATGTGCTACAGAGAATCGTTCTTTGAGGAGAGGCTAAAGGTTTGATGTGGGAAAGAAAAAGCAAAAAAGGAAATGTTATAGGTCAAGAATGTTCAGTTACGGTGATTTTTGATTAGGTTTGTAGATGAATTTCTAGGTAATGACATTGTTTAAAGTCAGAAACCAGAGAATGTGGAAGTTTTTTCTAGGTTTATCAATAGCCATGTTGAGGGGAGGAGGCTTGTGTAGAAACTCACCCATAGTTGGGGCCTCTTCGGCCCTCAGTGGGGTTCTGTAAGCTATTGCTTTTAGGGAAAGTTACAAGTTTTTTCTCAGTTGCAGGTAAATTTTTCTCTTCTCTATAATAAAATATTCCTAAAATTATGTCTTGTGAGCTGGTGGTGTTTGTGGTCAAGACATACCTGTTTGAGTTAGACTAATGAGACTATGATCTCAACCACAGTTCACTTTTTTGAAAGTGGAGACAACCTAGATTTGAGAAACTGTTACTTGGTTAATAGGATAAAGTCAACATTTTCTTAGGATCAGAACATTGTCACAGTAACTGGCGATCCTTTCTAGGTTGCATGCACTGACTGTAACTCTTCTCTCTTGTAGGCATGATTTTTAATGAACACGATCAGGAGTTGAGAGACTTGGGCTATCAGAAACATGCCTTTAATGTGCTTATCAGTAACCGCTTGGGCTACCATAGAGATGTGCCAGACACAAGGAATGCTGCGTATGTTCCCCATTTGTTTCTGCTAATACATTTTAATAACACAGTGCATTCAGTGTCAGCATAAAAAGTCCTGAGGGTGGTGTTCATATTTTGCAGTTAAATGTCACGATTCAGCATATGAGGACACTTGAGACATATTTCCACTTCTGTTATACTTGAAGTTATGTGGTCTGATGATTGTACTAATGAAGTTCTAGAATTTGGTGTGTCTCTTGACATTTCAGCTCCTTTGAGAAGATGGGAAAGAGAAGGAGGGGTGCTGATTAAATACCTGAGCGTGGTTTGTTTTAAATGTTTTATTGGAGTCACAGCAAAAAGGAATTAAAATCCGTGAAGAAGTAAACTAATGATCTCACTTTTTTGTTTCATTTTCATTCCTTAAAAGGTTTCTCATTCATATAGACATTTGTTGAGCATCTGCTGTTTACTACATACTTTATTAGGCCCTGGGAAGAAACAATAAGATGTAGTCGTCCCTGGGCTATCCAGGCCTGGCATCCAGCAGGGAGGCAGGTGTGTCAACGAGTCCTTAACAGCAAAATAGGGAGAAGGGCTGAGACAGGAACTGGTGAAAACCCAGAGTAGCCAGGAAGGCTTCACAGAGAGGTGATGATGGACCACTGTTAGGAGAAAAGGAAGGTCTTTCTGTATACAGGGACCAGCATGTGGAGAGCACTGAGGCCTTAAACTATGAGGTTTGTTTAAGGGACTGTGGTTTACTTTGGCTGTAGAGGGAGAATAGCAGAAGGCTGGAAGTAGGCAGGGGTCAGACACTGGAGGGCTTTGTAGATCACGTGAAAGAACTCAAGACTCTGTGCTTTATTCTTTAAGTTCATCGGTTTTTGTTGAATAACAAAACAAAACATTGAATAATTGTTTACATGGAAGCTCTTCTGTTATCTTGATATATCATAGTTTATTCAAGTCTTTTTCTATTATTGGACAGAAAATAAAATTTTCAAATGGAAAGTTTTGCCTATATATAAAGTTTTATTTCCTTTTGAATGTGAGGAAAATCTAGATATCAGCTTGTGAGTACTGCATGTAAATACTTGCAGTAATTCACATTTTTATAAAATAAACTCACATTTTTATCTAACTTTTCTACCAAAAAGAGAAAAAAACCCAAACTTTTAAAAATGTTGACCTGGCCAGGTACAGTGGCTCAGGCTTTTAATTCACGAGTTCAAGACAAGCCTAAGCAACATAACAAGACCCCATCTATACAAAAAAATTGGGTGGCACCCGTGGCTCAGTGAGTAGGGCACCGGCCCCATGTACCAAGGGTGGTGGTTTCAAGCCTGGCACTGTCTGAACTGCAACAAGAGAATAGCCAGGCGTTGTGGCGGGTGCCTGTAGTCCCAGCTACTTGAGGGGCTGAGGTAGGAGAATTGCCTGGGACCAGGAGCTAGAGGTTGCTGTGAGCTTTGACACCATGGCACTCTACCAAGGATGACAAAGTGAAACTCTGTCTCTAAAAAAAAAAAAAGCAAACAAACAAACAAAAAAATAAGCTGGGTATAGAGACACATGTCTATAGTCCCAGCTACTTGGGAGGCTGAGGCTGGAGAATTGCTTGATCCCAGTAGTTCAAGGTTACAGTCAGCTATGACTGCACCACTGCACTCTAGCCTGGTTGATAGAGCAAGACCTTGTCTCTGAAAACAATTAAAATGTTGACCTAAAAATAAGTGAGGTAGCAGGTATAGGAGGGAGAAATTATTATTTTTTTATTTTTTATTTTTATTTATTTATTTATTTTTTGAGACAGAGCCTCAAGCTGTCACCCTGGATAGAGTGCCACAGCATCACAGCTCACAGCAACCTCCAATTCCTGGGCTCAAGCGAGTCTCCTGCCTCCACCTCCCAAGTAGCTGGGACTACAGGCGCCGCCACAATGCCTGGCCATTTTTTGGTTGCAGCCGTCATTGTTGTTTGGTGGGCCTGGGCTGGTTTCGAACCCGCCAGCTCGGGTTTATGTGGCTGGTGCCCTAGCCTGCTGAGCCACAGGCACTGAGAAATTATTAACAAAATGGAGGGAGAAATTATTAACAAAATGACAACTCTTTTTTTTTTTTTTGAGACAGAGCCTCAAGCTGTCATCCTAGGTAAAGTACTGTGGCGTCACAGCTCACAGCAACCTTGAACTCCTAGGCTCAAGCAAGTCTCCTGCCTCTGCCTCCCAAGTAGCTGGGACTACAGGCACCTGCCACAATGCCTGGCCATTTTTTGGTTGTAGCCATCATTGTTGTGTGGTGGGCCCAGGCTGAATTCGAACCCACCAGCTCAGGTGTACGTGACTGGCGCCTTAGCCCGTTGAGCCACAGGCGCCAAGCCAAAAATGACAACTCTTGAAGAAGAAACTACTTTGTTTTGTTAATTTTTTTTTTTAATTGTTAAAGCATAAGAAAGAGGCTGAATAAGGGGATGGTAAATACATAGTGAATAATAATCTAAAACATTTGAGCCTTTTAAAATGTCAGAATTTTGTCATCTTCTTCTTTATAGATGTAAAGAACAGTCCTACCCGACTGACCTGCCAGTTGCTAGTGTTGTTATTTGTTTCTACAATGAAGCCTTTTCCGCCTTGCTCCGGACAGTGCACAGCGTCATAGACCGCACTCCTGTGCATCTTCTTCATGAGGTCATCCTTGTGGATGATGATAGTGACTTCGGTAAGTCATGCTGTTGCTGGTGACACTGGGTCTAGGCTGTCCTCACGGTAGCTGTCCTTCACACCCACCAACAAAGTGGACCACTTGCAGCCACAGAACAGCTGTGGCCCCTGGCGTGTGCAATTGAGACATAGTGTCTACCCATCTCTTACGGGGAAGAAAATAGTCTCTTCGTATTTCATTTGCAAACTGTGCTACCCAAATATGACCTTGGAATTTTTCTCTTGGCTTACTTAAAAAAAAAAGGATTTTGAAATAACTGTATATTCATAGGAAGTTGCAGATTCTGTATACGCTTTCCCCAGTTTCCCCATTGGTCATGCGTACATAATCCTAACACAGTATCAACCAGGAATCCGTGTGGGTACTATGAGCGTGTATGGTCCCGTATTATTCTGTCAGACCTGAAGATTGCTGTAATCAAGATACAGAATTTTGGGGCGGTGCCTGTGGCTCAAAGGAGTAGGCTGCCAGCCCCATATGCCGGAGGTGGCGGGTTCAAACCTAGCCCTGGCCAAAAATCGCAAAAGAAAAAAAAAAATAAAAAAAAGATACAGAACTTTTTCCTCACCCAGAGATCTCCTTCATTCTACATCTTCATATTCACCCATACATACCCCTCCTTGCCTTGCCATCCCTAGCAACTACTAATTTTTATGCTTTTGGTCATTCCAGGATGTTATATAAATGGACTCATACAATATATGCCCTTTTGGAGGTTGGCTTTTTTCACCTGGCATAATGTCCTGGCTTATGTTTATCTAACAAGTCTCTTACACAGATTGTCCCCAGGTAAAAGTGGGCTGCATTCTGATAGCTCTTAGGTGATTCCTGAATGCTAGTATTTTATGATTCACTACCTATTACCTATTTTATACACCTTTCTTTAGTTCATCATGGCCTCTTGCTAAGAATGGCATCATGTACACAAGCAGGATGGAAGGCTATTTATTTACACTACTTGTTCAGTTCTCAGTGACCTTGAAGGCAGGCTGGAACCCCATTGTACAGAGGAGAAAATATAGAAATTTAAGTACATGGGTCATTATGAAAATTATGTTATACATTACAAGTCAAGAAACATAAATCTGTGTGGATGAAAACAAAAGAAGCCCTCCCAGCAACACCAGTAAACTGACCAAGTTGAAACTTGCATAGATGAATCAGAAAGGGCCCTGTCGACTGTGTTTCTTAGAAGTGAAGTAATGGACCATAACATAGCCTGTCTCAAAACTTTTGTAGTGACCCATGTAATTTGCTGAAGACTTCATAGCTGTTAAGTAATAAAGTTAAAAGTAGACCCCTGGTCTGCATAGTTCCAAGACTATAGCAATCTGAAGAAATACAGTTATAAAGGTATATGCATTCTTTCCACAGACAAAAGAATTTATTAGACACCTCTTTTATCAGCAACAGAATTAGTTATACCAGTGTACTTAAGAAGGCAAAGTGAGGGAGTGGGTGCAGAGACCTATGGGAGCAAAATTCTCAAACCTTGATAAATATTGAAACTACACAAGAGAAAATTTGCAAAGGCTAGTAGAAAATAAAACTTGCTTTTCAAAAATGAGCGATTATAAAAACGCCAAATCAATCTGAGGCTGGACCAGATACAAGAGTAGCTAAAATTCATGTTTGTTTGTTTTTTTGAAATCAACCTGTTTCTTTTTGGCTTTCACTTTGTGGCTATTTTATCTAAAAGGAAAAATTTGTGATAATTTACGATTGTTGGTATACAACTATGGAAAGTAGTACTACTTATTTTATATGAGGTTTGACATTATGAAATTTAAAGGTAAATGACCTAGAACTCATAAAAAATATTTAATGCTCTTGGAAAATTACTGCTATCATTGTATAATTCTTGGTAGGGGCAACAGAATTTTCTTAACAATTCTATTTTGAAACAAAATAAGACTTAATAAATTATAACAAAAGTAATTTGCATATAATTTTGTTTTAAATATGATTTATGTGCAGTCAGCTGAACATTCATGCATGCAAAAAGTCCCTTTCAAACCTTCTTTATGCAAAGTATTGTGCTAGATGCTGTGAAAATACCAACCAATCTATATAACTAAGGTAACTACTCTGCTCAGCTCGTATTCCACCTCTTACCTTCATTTCTTTTTATTACTACATGATAACCTATGACATTCTTTTAAAATAAAGCAGAAGATTCTGTAGTATTTGCTTAAAATTTTGTTGTGGATTTTAGCAAGTACGAGATACAACTTTAGCTATAAAATGCCTTTGCTCATGTCTTATGTTGAATAATTGTGAGACTGTTTATGTTCAGATGATTTGAAAGGAGAACTGGATGAATATGTCCAAAAATACCTCCCTGGAAAAATTAAAGTAATAAGAAATACAAAACGTGAGGGATTGATTCGAGGAAGAATGATTGGAGCAGCCCATGCAACAGGTATGACTTCTTATTGGCTTTTCCCTGTGGATGTTGATATTTTAGCCCTTTTCTGATAATGCAGAGTCTGTGAAAAGTGGTGTTTTAGATGGCATCACCCTCAGGAGAGATGGAGCTTGTTCTTTTTTTTTGTTTTTGAGACAGTCTCACTCTGTTGCCCTTGGTAGAGTACTGTGGGGTCATAGCTCGCAGCAACCTCAAATTCTTGGGCTCAAGCAATCCTCTTGCCTCAGCCTTCCATGTGGCTGGGACTATAGGCAGCCGCCACAATGCCTGGTTATTTTTAGAGATGGGGGTCTTGGTCTTGCTCAGAGCTGATCTCAAACTGGTGAGCTCAAGCAATACACCCACCTCCACCTCCCAGACTGCTAGGATTACAAGATTGAGTCACTGCACCCCAGCCCTAGGGCTCCTGCCCTAGAGCACACAGTGCAGTTGGACTTTGTTTTCCTAGTGATCTTTTTTGTTAATTATTGCACCTCAAGTGAGTTTTATAACTTGTTCACTTACATAAGTGGAAAAGTCCAATCCAAAGTGTGACTGAACTTTTATACATTTTTTAAATATAAAATTTAAAATATATGTACCTAAACTGATTTGAATTATGCTAATAATTCTTAGATTGGAGCATACACCTCTAGAGACATGCACTGTGATTTTTGGCTTGTAAATAGATATAAGATGGACTCACATAACTGTAAAAGATATTTGCTTTAATATTTCCTCTTAATTCTTCTGATTGCATTAGGGAGAAAGTCTTTGGTGTTACTAACATGTCTTTACAACCATTCCATAGCCAGGCACCTCAGCTACTGGGGGAGGCTGAGGCAGGAGGATCACTTGAGTCCAGGAGTTTGAGATTGCTGTGAGCTAGGCTGAGGCCATGGTACTCAAGCCTGGGCAATAAAGTGAGATTCTGTCTCAAGAGAGAAAAAGAAAAGAAAATTTTTTTAAAAGAACAAAGCAAAACCATTCTATCATATACTTATCTTCCCCTTTAAAAAGAAATAACAGGGGGCGGTGCCTGTGGCTCATTGGGTAAGGCGATGGTCCTGGATACCAGGGGTGGTGGGTTCAAACCCAGCCCTGGCCAAACTGCAACGAAAAAAACAGCTGGGTGTTGTGGCGGGCACCTGTAGTCCCAGCTACTTGGGAGGCTGAGGCAAGAGAATCACCTGAGCCCAAGAAGTTGGAAGTTGCTGTGAGCTGTGATGCCACGGCACTGTACTGAGGGTTAATAAGTGGAACTCTGTCTTAAAAAAAATTTTTTTTAAATAAAAAATAAATAGAACAGGTATCAGGAGTCTTCTGTAGAATGTATATCTGATCAGTCTTTAGTTAAATTGGTTCTGTTGTATTTCTTTTTATGATTACCTCTGTATAAGTTTGATATTCCTAATTTTCATTTATGATCTTGATTTTTAAAACAAATTTAATTAAGTTAAAACAAATGAATCTATTTAAAAATGTTAGGTATACGATTTGCAGGTAGTGCATGGACATGACAAAAAAATCAGGAAGATAATTTGAGAGTTACTGAATTTACAGGGGTTGGGGAATTGGCTGGCAAACAGGGGCATCTTACTGCCCTCTTCTACACCAAGCTCTTGTAGATAACCAGCCATGAGGGGTGTGGGGTTTGGCATTGCTCACCACTACCCCTCTTGTTGCCACTGGGCCTATTTGCTGGGTATAGTTGGGACTTCACTTTTGGAATCTTATCTTCTGCCTCTTAAACCCACAGTGACCTGGAATAGTTAACAATTAGAAGTAGCTCCTGTACATCCAGTCTGCAGTTGTATACAGAATGAATCTAAGGCTTACGATGCTTTCTTTTCAACATTTGTAGTCAAATAAAGGCGTACTAACTTGGCTGTGCAATTGAAAGTAATGAGATAAGAGAAAATTGTGTGGGTTTTTTGATATCGTGGCTTTTGAAACATTGTACTGTTAAAATGCATGGAAGGCTAAGGCAAGAGGATTGCTTGATGTCTGTAGTTCAAGACCAGCCTGAGCAAGAGGGAGACCCCAGCTCAACCAGAAACAGAAAAAATTAGCCAGGCATAGTGGTGCACACCTGTAGTCCCACCTGCTCAGGAGGCTGAGGCAAGAGGATAATGTGAGCCCAGGAGTTGGAGGTTAATTGAGGACAATAGAGTGAGACTGTGTCTCAAAAAAAAGAAATGCAGGTTTACTATGAATTTATTGGGTTTTTTTGCTAACAATAGTTATTTAAGGTTGTTTTTCTTAATTATTTTTTGTAGTCTTTCTCTGTGGTCATCAGTTTTCTTTATGATCTATTTAGGTCCTGTTTATAGTTTAGGATCTGTCAAAAGCAAACCAGTTTGGGGGAAGTAATTGTCACAGATTCAGTGTGACCAGGTACAGTCTTTATTTAGTTAGATTGTCAGTGATTGGAGAAAGTAATACTTTTAGAATTAAGAAAAGCTATAAATACATTTTCTTCTTCTTTTTTTTTTGTTTTTTTGTTTTGGGGGGGTTTTATTGTTTTTGGCTAGGGTTTTTTTGTTTTGGGGGGGTTTTATTGTTGTTTTTGGCTGGGGCTGGGTTTGAACCCCCCACCTCTGGCATATGGGGCCAGCGCCCTACTCCTTTGAGCCACAGGTGCCGCCCAATACATTTTCTTCTTAAAGAAACATTGATTGAACTGACTTCACACTGAGTGGCAGCCTTTCTACACAAAGTAGCCCTACAGCAGTGAGAGTGCTACTTCACATTCTCAATAACGTCCACATTTACAAACATTGGATTACAGGACTAATTCAGTGTCATCACTGAAAACTTTCTCATCTGAGGTTTTTACCATTGGTTGAAATTAAGTAATTCATGTAAAATCTATACTTTATGCATATGCATTTGGAGCAATAGTGCTCTCTGATGACGAGATTCCACAGCTGCTTAGAAGAGCCATAAAGTTATCAAAGAAATTGGGAATTATTAATAAAAGTCCTCATTTTGGGCTCAGTGCCCATAACATGGTGGTTATGGCGTCAGCCACATGCACCGAGGCTGGTGGGTTTGAGCCCAGCCCGGGCTGGCTAAATAACAATGACAACTGTAACGGGAAAATAGCCAGGCATTGTGACAGGCACCTGTAGTCCCAGCTACTGGGAGGCTCAGGCAAGAGAATTGCTTAAGCCCAAGAGTTGGAGGTTGCCATGAGCTGTGACACCACAGTGCTCTGCCTGGGGCAACAAAGTGAGACTTTGTCTCCAAAGAAAAAGTCCTCATTCTGGCTCACATTTATTAAGAGTTTAAAATGTAGGATAAAACTTTTATGATTTATGTTTTGCTAACTAGAAGAAAGATGTATCCCATTGGCTGATGAAAGCCATTGAAGCTGAGTGTTGAGAGCAGTAGAAAGGAGGGTAGGAAATGGGAGACGGGGTGAGGGAGGCGGCTGCTGGGTGTGCCGTGGTGGGTGTTTGCAGTCCCGTTATTACAGCAGTAATTGGTGGCCACAGTCTTGCTGTCACTAATGAAAATGTAGTTTTGTTCTCTGTATTCTGTTTACTAAGGCAGGGAAATGTATTCTAAGCATATGCTAAATTTAGAAATATTTTGAGTAAAATAATCACAATAATATCTACATACAGCTAGCCACTGTCATTGTACTAAAACATCTTGAATCACCCCATGTCTGGCCATCCAAAGAGCTGAACCGAACCTTTCTACTGAAGAGACTCTCAGATGTGCGTATTGTCTGTGCATGTTCCTCAGTGACACTTCAGGCAGACTTCTTAGCTGTAGGACTTCCCTTGGTTGCAGTTGGCAATGAGGGTGAGGGTTCGTGGTTGGGGCGGTACTGAAGCAGAGTGTTAGCCAGCTCTCCTGAGCCTCTCTTGCTGCCCGCAGGAGAAGTGCTTGTGTTCCTGGACAGCCACTGTGAAGTGAACGTGATGTGGCTGCAGCCCTTGCTGGCCGCCATCCGGGAGGACCGGCAGACTGTGGTGTGCCCGGTGATCGACATTATCAGCGCTGACACACTCGCCTACAGCTCTTCCCCTGTTGTCCGCGGAGGGTTCAACTGGGGGCTGCACTTCAAATGGGACCTCGTCCCTCTTCCTGAACTAGGAGGAGCAGAAGGAGCCACTGCTCCCATAAAGTAAGATTTCTCCTTTACGTTTGAAAATTCCCACCAGTACTTCCACAAAAGAAACAACTTATGAAGATAATTCCTTCTTTGTAAGGAATAGGAGATTGACTTTGTGTATTAAAAATTCTTGAGCGCTTATTATATTTTGTGTATTCTGCCAAGTCATGAGGAAAGATTTATGAATATGATGTTATCTGTGCCCTCAAGGACTCAGCTTTGTGAGAAAGGCGGACACACTAGCTCAGCAGTCCCCCGAGGTCATTGGCAGAGGCAGCCCTGGCAGGGCTCTGTGTGTCCTGTGCGTTGTGTCTCACTGGTGCCTTGGCTCACTGTGGTGGTCCTTATATAATAATAATATAATATTGTCACAAATATTTAATACATAAGTCTTTTAATTAAAATTTTAAGGATGAATTCTTACCAGTACTATTACTAAGTTATGGTATATGAATTATTTTACTTTCTTATCCATGTTCCATATTATATATATCGTTATAGTTATAACTATAATATATATGTAGTTTTTTTTTGGAGACAGAATCCTACTTTGTTGCCCTTGGTAGAGTGCTGTAGTGTCACAACTCATAGCAACCTCAAACTCTTGACCTTAAGTGATTTTCTTGCCTCAGCCTCTGGAGTAGCTGGGACTACAGGTGCCCGCTATAACACCCATCTACTTTTAGAGGTGGGGGTCTCACTCTGGTTCAGGCTGGTCTCAAACTTGTGAGCTCAGGTGATCCACTTGCCTTGGCCTTCCAGAGTGCTGGGATTACAGGCATGAGCTCCCATGCTGGGCCGATAATACAAATCTGCTCTGATGTGTTGTTTTTTCTTCTTTTAGTTTTCTTTAAAATTTCTTATGTAGATTGAATAAAAAGGAGTTTACTTGTATTTTCACTCTTTTTTTTTTTTGTAGAGACAGAGTCTCACCCTATCACCCTCAGTAGAGTGCCGTAGAGTCATAGCTCACAGCAACCTCCAGCTCTTGGGCTTAGGCAAGTCTCTTGCCTTAGCCTCCCGAGTAGCTGGGACTACAGGCACCCGCCACAACGTCCGGCTATATATATATATATTTTTTTTTTTGGAGACAGAGGCTCAAGCTGTCACCCTGGATAGAGTGCTGTGAAATCACAGCTCACAGCAACCTCCAATTCCTGGGCTCAAGTGAGTCTCCTGCCTCCGCCTCCCAAGTAGCTGGGACTACAGGCGCCCGCCACGACGCCCGGTCATTTTTTTGGTTGCAGCTGTCATTTTTGTTTGGCGGGCCTAGGCTGGATTCGAACCTGCCAGCTCAGGTGTACGTGGCTGGCACCTTAGCCCATTGAGCCACAGGCACCAAGCTGACGCCTGGCTATTTTTTGATGCAGTTTGGCCGGGGCCGGGTTTGAACCCGCCAACCTTGGTAAATGGGGCCGGCGCCCTACTCGCTGAGCCACAGGCGATGCCCTGTATTTTCACTTTTTAAAGTTCTTGAACCTACTCTTTCTTCAAAGCTTTATTTATTTTGTAAAATTATAAAAAATTACATAGAATCATTTAAAACTCATATATAAATTATATAAAAATTATACAAATTATATCAATTATGTGCTATATATATATACATACAGTTTACTGAGTGGTTATAATGTAAACTGTGTAACCAACACCCAGAATCTGGCCCCCTGGTCATCCTTTCCTGGTCACATCCCTGACACCTAAAAGTGTCATTACCCTGATCTTGGTAATCATTTTCTTACTTTCCTATGTAGTTTTGCCCCCTATTAATGCATCTCTAAATAGAAGTAGTTCAGTTTTATGCGCTCTTGTGCTTTATGTAGGTAGAGCCCCTAACAAGGGGCTTGCAATCCCCCTAGTTTGTCTTGCTTCATTTGCTCAACCTTATTTTAAAAATACTCCCATGTAGCATGTATAGCTATAGTGGATTCATTTTCCTTGTTGTATCATGTTCTTTTCCATGAGTATACTATAACTTACTCATCCAGTTCACTGTTCTCTGTTGAAGCAACACTGTTAGAGAACAGTCTTATTCTAGTGTAGAGTGAAATTGCTGAGTCACAAGATATGCCTTTCTTCAACTTTAGCATCCAGTGTTATCCCAACATGGCAGGTGACTAGAAAGCCCTCGGTTGGCCTTTGGGAACTTGTTAGCCTACTTTCATCTGAATCAGACCCAAAGGGCACTTGGCCTGTTAGAGGGGTCTGATGTGATCTCCCAGCAGAATGAGGTCTCTTTTGCAGTTTTTGACTGGGGCTGGGTTTGAACCCGCCGCCTCCAGCATATGGAGCCGGCGCCCTACTCCTTTGAGCCACAGGCGCCGCCTCTTTTGCTGTTTTTAATGCTTTGTTTTTGAGAATCTGCTGCAGTTCTTCATAGAACTAGCCAAGTGTGGGAGCAAAGCCTATCCAGCTCTCTGCTGTCTTCTGTGCTCATGATACCTGCCCTCACACTGTCAGCAGGCATTTTAGTGTGGGTCCTGGCTCCACACCTGGGACTTAGATGGCCGAGCGCCTCTTTCAGGAGAGCGGCACCCCACTGGGAACTGGTGTTCATGTGACCTCAGAGCCTGTGATTGGAGACAGACAGCAGTGGTGACTCAGCTGTTTATTTCCTTTTGGACTTCTCATCTTCTTTTCAGTAGGTGAAATTTGTGTTTTTAAGTTTTTCATTGCAAGAAGAAAGTATCCTGGACTTTCTTACATGAATTCTCACTCCTAATTTTTACATGCCGTATTTGTTTTTACCTTTTTCATTATATACAAGGTCATTTGTTTTTCATTGTTTAATTTTTTTATATTTTTAAATCAAAAACACACATTCAGTAACAGATCAAATTGTATAGAACTTAGGATGAAATGTGGCCATCCCCTACCCGTTTTCTCCCTATTTCTTTCCAGAAAGAAACTTTTAACAGTTTCGGTTTTGGTCTTGTTTCTTACTTGCTGGACTCTAGATAATAAACCAGTTTCTCTTCTTTATCAACCAGCTTCAGACTTCATGGAAACTTATGATGCGGCTCCTTTACTTTCCCTCTCTGGCTGGTCTCCTGGGGCTCTAGGGTCGTTACTTAGAGTAGCCGTCTTGGTTACTTTTTTTCTCTTTTAATGTCAGTCTTACCAGGATTTTTTTTTTCCCTTCTTTTTTAGATAGAGTCTTAACTCTGTCCCCCTGGGTAGACTGGTGTGCCATCATCATAGCTCACAACAATTTCCAACTCTTGGGCTCAAGAGATCCTCTTGCCTCAGCCTCAGAGTAGCTGGGACTACAGGCACCGGCCATATCACCTGCCTAGTTTTTCTATTTTTAATAGAGACAAGAACTCCCTTTGCTCAGGGTGATCTGGTACTCCTAAGCTCAGGCCACCTACCTGTGTCAGCCTCCCGCAGTGCTACCATTACAGAGGTGTGCCACTGTGCGCAGCCAGTCTTTCCATGATCTTCTATTTAGATTTAAGCAGGATCTTAACAGTTGCTTTTGTTTTAATTACTTTTTAAAACCAGTGTGGATAATTTTGTCTTTTAAAGATTCTAGTACTACTGTTTGCTTTCTGTTTGTCCTGTCTGTTCTGTATTTTTTCTCTTCTCTGGCCTTCTGTTGGACAGAGCTCAGATTTTTCTGTTCTCAGCAGCTCCCTTGTTATTAGAAATTACATATTTTTATATACAGTTCTCTTGGTGATTTCCCTAGAGAATACAGCATAATTTTTTTTTTTTTTTGAGACAGAATCTACTCAGTAGAGTGCTAAGATATCACAGCTCACAGCAACCTTAAACTCTTGGGAGTAGGCAATTCTCTCGCTTCAGCCTCCCGAGTAGCTGGGACTCCAGGTGCCCACCACAACGCCCGGAAATTTTTTTTTTTTTTCTGTAGTTGTCATTGTTGTTTAGCAGGCCCAGGCCAGGTTCGAACCCGCCAGCCCCCCATGTATGTGGCCGTCGCCCTAGCCACTGAGCTATATGTGCCGAGCCTACAGTGTATATTTTTGACTTATCAAAATGATTTATAAATTGGAAATTGCCCTGAACAATGCCAGGGTCTCAGAATGTTCATACCCCAGTTATTCACCACTGAAGTTACATTCTGCTGATGATGTACACGTACTTTAAACCTCATGAAACAGAATTCTTCACATAACTGCGTGTTTCCTCTTTCTTCCACTCTGCTCCTCCTACACCTGCAAGCGTCCGTGTGGGACTTCTCATGGGACTTCTCATTCCGGCTACAGAGCATTCCTTCAGGGGAACCATCTGTTTGTCAGTCGTCTTTGTTTTTCTGAAAATGTCCTTGTTTCAGTATTATTTTGAAGAACACTTTGATGTCCAGATCTAGATTGGCAGGTGCTTTCTTTGAGGACTTTTAAAGCAGCATCCAGGCTGCTTTGGCAGCTGCTATTTCATATGGGAAGCAGCCTAGTCTGCCTTGCTTTGCTTCCGTTGAGGATGATCCCTTTATGACTAGGTGCTTAAGTTTTTCTGTCTAATATATTTTTGAGAAGTGTCTTTCAGATACGTATAAACCTTGTTTCTTTTTCAACAGTATTTAATTCTCTGGCAGATTCTTGATCTTGTCTCTTATCTTTGAACATATTGAGCAGTTTCTTCAAAGTCTCTGCTTGATAACTCCATACTTAAAGCCCCGGCACACCTATTTCTATTGTAGGTTGTTCCTCATGTTTCTCTTTCGTGTGGTTTTATCTTCTTGATTGCTTGGTTATTTATTTTTGCTTAGTGCCAGACATTATATATGAAAAATTACAAAACCACATTCACACCTAGATGATGCAGAGAGAATGTTGCTTCTCTAGTACAGGCAGCTGAGGCTCCCAGGCCTCATTGTCCCCTGGGACCCACTCCGAGGACATGAGAGAACTGGGAGCCCAAGCCTCCGTAAGGGCAGGGTGTTTAGTTTCTCTCCCTCCCACACGGGCTTCTCAGCCTCAGCATTTTAGGATATTTAGCAAAATCCCTGACTTCAACCCACATAAACACACTAAGTTGTGATAGCTAAAAATGCTTAAAACATGAAATGTCTATTGGTGGACACAGCCACTATTCTGACACACATGTAAGTCCACCTCCAAATAAGAAAAGTACTTTTGGCTGAGCATGGCACTCATACTTGTAATCCTAGCTCTTTGGGAGGCTGAGGTGGGAGGATCCCTTGAGTTCAGGAGTTTGAGGTTACAATGAGCTATGATGATGCCACTGTACTCTGGCTGGGCAACAGAGTGAGACTGTGTCTCTACAAACAAATGAGTGAATGGATTAAAGAAAAGTACTTTTGATACTTAGAAAAGTAACCTTCATGTGCCTAGTATATTATTAGCTATATGGACCATCAGTTGTATGGTCAAACTCATTCTGATATTAGATAAAATGTTTTATAATAGTTAATGTAGTTTTTATCAATAATGTTCCAAAACTACACTGAATTTTGTTTTAAACAAAAGCAATAGGTAAGGTAACTGTATAGAATTAGTAATTATTTTCCTTTCTAGGTCACCTACAATGGCTGGAGGATTGTTTGCCATGAATAGACAGTATTTCCATGACCTTGGGCAATATGACAGTGGCATGGATATCTGGGGAGGAGAAAATTTGGAAATATCATTTCGGGTAATTTTATTTCTTTGATAGTTTAGTTAATAACTGTGTATAGTAGAGTATAATTTTCATCCATTAATCATATTTTCTGTAAATTCTCCTTGGTTATCTGTATTGACAAATTATCTTTAATGAATGCTACTTTACCATCGTCTACAATATGAATAATACACCCTCAGAATGTGGAAAGCATATAAGAAGCTTTATATTTAGTTTTTAAGAAAGTAAAAGTATGATTGTAATGAATGGTTGGGTATAAATCCAGAAAGTCTCAATGTGCATTTAATCAAGAGTTTTGTTTTTTCTTTGTCATTTTATTTTATTTATATCACTAGATGTGTATAGATACAGTGATCAGATTTCCCTGTTTTCTTAAGACTGTTCTGGATCACACTTGTTCTGCTGGAGAAATTAATAGCTTACCATTTCACTTTCATTAGTAGCTCAGTGCGATGCAAAATTATGCCATCACTCCATAAAGGATCACTGAATCCTTCATACAGGGTGGTGATAAAGGTCATGTGCAGTTACACACAAGCTTTATGGACACCCTATATATGCAGGTACCTTTAACCTGAGGGAAAAACTCACCTTTCATAATCTCTCTTCTTCTCCCTTTGGTAGGTTTGAAAGGTAACAGTCTGGGAAGGGTCTGTGGCTCAGGGAACTGCAGTGGTAGACAGTCTTTGGAAAAGGCAGAAAAACTCAAAGGGAGAACTGAGGTTTCTTCTTCCAGGCAGATTTCCCATCATCCCCTCCACCAGGTAGCAGAGTCCCTGTCAGATAATATGACAGCAGTTACTGTGGTGTGTATGAGGATGCCAGCACTTACGCATATGTTATTTTGGGTTTTTTGCAAATGTATTGACTACAGTGTTTTTAAAAGGCAGGTTTTTATTTAGAATCTAGAATTTTAGGGTTGAAAGGCATAACAGATACCAAGATTTTATTTTATTTTATTTTTTATTATTGTAGAGACAGGGTCTTGCTTTATCACCCTCAGTAGAGTGCCATGGCGTCACAAAGCTCACAGCAATCTCCATCTCCTGGACTTAGGTGATTCTCCTATCTCAGCCTCCTGAGTAGCTGAGACTACAGGCGCCCACCACAACGCCTGGCTATTTTTCTGTTTTGCAGTTCGGCCGAGGCTGGGTTTGAACCTGCCACCTTTGGTATATGGGACCGGCGCCCTACTTGCCCCAGGCACCTCCCCGATACCAAGATATTTTAGTTTAGTCTTTTTTTAGACAATTGAGCCTTACAAAAATTAATATAACAGTAACTTAGGATAGTCAAGGGCAAAATTGAGACCAGAGCTAAGGTCTTTTAAATCTTAATCTAGAGTTTTTCTGTATATTTTGTTGGAAAAAACTGTTTTCTAAAAACTGTACATACATTTTATTAAAAAGTACCTTTAAAACTGAAATTAGAGGACCAGTTAATAAGCATTCCTTATCCCTAAGTCCCTAAGATCAAATCTCTTAATCTATTAAAGCAGCAGTTCTCAACCTGTGGGTCACAACCAACGAAAATACATCCCGCATATCAGATATTTACATTACGATTCATAACACTAGCAAAATTACAGTTATGAAGTAGCAACAAAAATAATTTTATGGTTGGGGGTAACTACAACATGAGGAACTGTATTAAAGGGTCGTGGCATTAGGAAGATTGAGAACCACCGTATTAAAGCAATGAAATATGGTGAGTGCAATCTTAGACACATGGTAGTAAATTAATACTATATTATTTTGGAATCTACTTCCTTTTTAATCATAAAGACTGATAATTTTTTAAATGTATACCCTCTGACTTTATTCAATTTGAACATTTATATCTGATAAGATAAAATATTTTACAGGGTTTCATAAACATTTATTTAATAAAGATTAATTTTGCTGAAAATTCATACGTTGATTTTACAACAATGTGAGGCAATTGTTAATACTAATTTTGCTTCTGGCCAGATCTGGATGTGTGGGGGTAAGCTCTTCATCATCCCTTGCTCTAGAGTGGGACACATTTTCCGAAAAAGGCGACCATACGGATCACCTGAAGGCCAGGACACCATGACACACAACTCCCTGAGGCTGGCACACGTCTGGCTGGATGAATACAAGGTGAGAGGGCCCTTCTTCTTCAGAGGGTGAGTGACGGGCCAGTCACCGCATGGGTAATGGCTTTGATGGCTCTTCATTCACTCAAACTTATTTCTGTTTGGCTAACTTCACTTTAGGGCCATCTCCTTCTAGGTTTCTTTTTTCTCTCTTCTCTTCACTCGGTATTTCACGTGTTTTTATTGTAATCTGACTCTTAGCTTTTTGTGATGCAGCCAACATCACAAGAAACTCTGTGCTGTTTTTGTTATTCCTTTGGGCCCCTCTTGAGACTCCCGTGGAGTTGGCTTCTTTCTTTTGGTCACTGGGCTTGGCCGGGACATGCCCCACTGCTCACATGTTGAGTAATCCTTCCTACTTTCTGTTCTGCCTTAGGTCACTTTTGGTATGCTTTTTTGAGGCATAATTCACAAATGAATTTTAGAACATTTTATCACCTGAAAACTTTTTTTTTTCTTTTTTTTTGACATGTAATCTCACTCTGTTGCTTAGGCTATAGTGCTGTGGTGTCATAGCTCACAGCAACCTCAAACTCTTGGGCTCAAGTGATCCTCTTGCTTCTGCCTCCCAAGTAGCTGAGAATACAGGCGCCCACCACAATGCCTGGCTGTTTTTTTTTTTTTTTTCTAGTTTTAGTAGAGATGGGATCTTGCTCTAGCTCAGGCTGTTCTCAAACTCCTGAGCTTAAGTGATCTGCCATGTTGGCTTCCTAGAGTGCTAAAATAACAGGCATGAGCCACTGTGCCCAGCTCGTGCCCCAAAACTTTCATTCATCACACCCTTCTCCTCAGCCCCAGACAACCACTAATCTACTTCCTGACCCTACAGTTAATTGCCTTTTCTGGACATACACATGGAATCATACGCTGTGTGATCTCTTCTGTCTGGCTTCTCACCGAGCAGGGTTTCCGGTTAGTGCATGCCGTGTGTCAGACACTTCATGTCTCCCTGTGTCATTGTATGAAGGGGCTGCATTTTACTCAGCCATGCATCAGCTGATGGACATTGGTGTGACAGTCCAATTTTGACTATTATGAAAAATGTTTCTGTATTTGTGCAGTTACTTTTTTTTTTGTAGAGATAGAGTCTCACTTTATCACTCTGGGTAGAGTGCCATGGTGTCACACAGCTCACAGCAACCTCCAGTTCCTGGGCTTAGGTGATTCTCTTGCCTCAGCCTCCCCAGTAGCTGGGACCACAGGCGCCCATCAGAACGCCCGGCTATTTTTTTGTTGCAGTTTGGCCGGAGCCGGGTTTGAACCCGCCACCCTGGGTATATGGGGCTGGCACCCCACTCACTGAGCTACAGGTGCTACCCTATGCAGTTACTTTTAAAATATTAATTGAGCATATACTGTGGAAGGATTTGGGAGACAAAAGGTGACTAAGGCAACATGCAGTGGGGCTTCTGGCATATGTTGGAAGTGAAGGGGCAATGCCAGGAGCCACAGCACCCCCAGGTCCTCACCCCTACCCCACCCTCCACCGGCCTTGGGGTCCAGCTCCATGCTAATCTTTGAATCCTCACTGTCTTAACAGTTCTCAAAATATGGTCAGGTCTCAGACGCTCTTTTAGGAGGCTGCCTGGTCAAAGGAAGTTTTACAGTCAAATTAAAGATTTGCCACTTACACCATGTTGACATTGCACTGATGCCTTAGTGTAAATCCAGGCACTGGCTCCAGATTGTACTGATAGGAACTATGTTTTCACCCACTCACAAGTTGAAAAAGAAAAGGCCAGCTTCATCTGAGAATGCTGACATGTCTTTGTTCTGTGGGGTATGTATGGTCACACAGAAAACACTTTTGCTGCATACTGAAGTATAATGGTTATTTCATGGGAAAATATTAAATATTTGTGTTGTTTGCATTGTGAGCTGAATTTGCTAACATTCTCTAGGAACATTCTTTTTATGTAAAAGAATGACTCAAAACATATTTGAGTATTTGGCAGATACTTTCTCAAAAATTAACCAAGAAATGAAATGAAAACAATCAAAAAAACAACTGATAATATTTGTTGCAAATGATAAAATTCAAGCTCTCAAATGAAAGTCCAGATTTTAAGGCTGGGTATGGTGGCTCATGCGTGTGATCCTAGCATTCTGGGAGGCTGAGGTGAGTGGATTGCCTGAGCTCATGAGTTTGAGACCACACTGAGCCAGACCTCTTCGCTAAAAAAAACAGCCGGGTGTTGTAGCAGGCCCCTATAGTCCCAGCTACTTGGGAGGCTAAGGCAAGAGAATTGCTTAAGCCCAAGAGTTTAAGGTTGCTGCGAGCTGTGACATCATGGTACTCTACCAAGGGTGACAAAATTAGATTCTGTCTCAAAAAAAAAAAAGTCCAATTTTAAAAAGCTCGTATCCACTGCCGTGAGCTTGACAACTTCATAATACTTAACCATTTTATTGATAAGATGGGTGGTGATAGATGAATGTGATTTTTTTGAGATAGACTCTCCCTCAGTAGAGTGGTATGAGTACTACCTAGGGCGTTACAGCTCATAGCAACCTCAAACTCTTGGGCTCAAGAGATTCTCACCCTCCCTTGTAGCTGGGACTATATGTGCCTGCCATAATGCCTGGCTATTTTTTGTTGTTATTGTTGTCGTTTGTTTAGCAGGCTCAGCCAGGTTCAAACCTACCAGCCCGGGTGCATGCAGCTCATGCCTTAACTGCTGAGCTACAGGTGTCGAGCCTGAATGTGATTTTTTGATTTTATATAGTGAAATTTTTCAAAATTTGGCAGAATGTACAATAGTAGGCCAGTATTTTCCAAATGACTAGTGCATAATGTTATAAAAATCTTGCATGGATAAAAGATCAAAGAGAAAGACCAGGACATTTTATTGCACTATTTTATGCTCAATGATGTGTCTTCATATTTCATGTTGTAACTGAACTTTAAAAGTTAATTTTGGTGTAGTATCAAAAAAATAACCGAATGGCTCGGCGCCTGTGGCTCAAGCGGCTAGGGCGCCAGCCACGTACACCTGAGCTGGCGGGTTCAAATCCAGCCTGGGCCCACCAAACAACAATGATGGCTGCAACCAAAAAATTGCTGGGCATTGTGGCAGGCGCCTGTAGTCCCAGCTGCTTGGGAGGCGGAGGCAGGAGACTCGCTTCAACCCAGGAATTGGAGGTTGCTGTGAGCTATGATGCCACGGCACTCTGTCCAGAG